>JAAGNO010015547.1:6023-23366 GCA_033439905.1 Ceryle rudis
AACCAGGAAAAAAACCAAGAAAAAGAGGGAGGAAGGGGGGGAGGAAGGGAGGGGGATGGGGGGGCTGAAGGGGATGCCTGCACTTTGGGCAAAGTGAGAGCTAGGTTGTGGGAGACAAGGGGGTGAGGACTGATAACAGCTTTTTACCCCCTTTTCAATTGCTTAGAGATGAAATGGCATCGCCATTTCCCCCCTTTTCCCTGGCAGGAGCCGGGAGATGGGGTGAATCCAGCCTTGAAATGCAGCCTCTCTGCGGTGCAGCATGGACGAAGCATCATCCTAGGGATGAGTTCAGGCTCCATCTCCTCTGATACATACCTCTCCCATCATTTTCCTCTTGTTCCCTTTTCCAAGCTTCCCTGTCCCTTTCCCTCCCTCTTCCTGATCCGGTGTCAGGAGCTGAACAAACAGCTCTGGGCCAAGCTGGGATGCTGGCGGGTTGGGTGTGCAGATGGAAAAGGGGAACCTGGTCCTGGGCTGCAGTGAGGAGCACAAGGAGAGGAGGGGATGGAAACCCATCTGCTTTGGGCAGAGAAATGGGATGGTAATTTTTGCTTTTGTGCCAAGCAGGCAGACTTTGCCAACCTTCTTCCTCAGGAGAGCACGACAGAGGAACCTGGCTCTGGGGAATACTAATCTACGCTTGTGCCTGGCTGGCATTGCTGTCTCCTGAACTGTGTGCAATCAAACCTGCCTCTTGTTTCAGGCCTTTTTTTCTGGGGTGGAATTTTTGGATGTTTCTTTGCTCATTTCCCACCTTGGGGCTGCCCTATACCTGGGAACAGCCAGGACACCCACAGCTGTCTCTCTGTACCCCAGTGCTCCCTGTTTGTCTTATAAAGGCTGAATATTGACATGGAAATGTTCCCAGTGGTGCAGGATGGGTTGTGGTGTAACCTGATGGAAATGCATCATGTGTATTAAGGGCACGATTGGTGCTGTCCCTCCAGAATCCCTTCGGCTTTGCAGTGGGATTTTCCACCTGCTTTCCCCATGTGTGACCAGATCCAGTCTGGTTAGTGCATCTCACCCCACAGAGCTGCTCCCAGTCCCACCCACCTGCATACCGCTATCCACTCTAACGGGGTGGGGAACTCAGCAATTAACAAAACAGCAATCAAGCTAAGTGTTTAATTTCAGCCCACAAGCATCTTCTTGTAGCGGATGTGGAGAGATTAAAAAAAAAAAAAAGAAAGAAAAAAAAAGGATTATATATGCTGGGTAAACAAAGACAGCGCTGAACTACTGACATCTCCCAGTGTGGCCATGTGGAGTGGGGCTCCCACTGCCCCCATATTCCCTCCACGGCATGGTCCCATGCCCCAAGCTGATTGTGCTAAGCTCAGCTCTGCTCCAGACCCATGCAGAGGAGGCATTTTCCCTGCCCAGCACTGCCTGCATTCTGGGCACAGTGAGGAAGAAGAGGGTATAGGAAGTTGACCCTGCAGGCTGGTCATGCCAGTACTGCTTTGGGTGCAGAGAGACTCAGCTGCTGTTCTTGGAGGCTTTTCGTGGGATTAAGTGCAGGATCAGGGCTGTATTGGCTGGCTCTGGCCTTTTCAAGTATAACTTGGGAGGACAAAAAGCCTTTGGAAAAGTGGCTCCTGACTAGTTTAGCAGCTTGGTGTCCTTGATGGTGAAAGGATGGTGTTGTTGCTGCAGGGGATGCTCAGCTTCAGGGCTGCTTGGCTCTTGGGATACTTGGCTCTGGGGATGCTCAGCTCCAGTGGTGCTTGGCTTCCCAGCAGGTGTGGAGCAGCCCTGGGATTGCTCCAGTGTATGTGGAGAGCAGGGCAGGGAGCAGTGGCAGAGGGGACAATGTACCTGGCAGCTATTTTAGGAAACCTGCTCTCCTAGATCTGGTCTGGTGCATGAACTGAAATGCTGTAGGCTGCTTTGTAGAGCAACATGGTGCATGGCATAGCTGGTGGGACTGATTAGAAATGTGTGGCAGGGAGGGAAGGGAGTTAGATAAACTGCACTGATCTCACACCCGATGCCGACTGTGTGCTTGGCCAGTGACGAGTATCTTGATTGGTCCAACAAGATGCCTGGGACCCCTGTGGTTTGATACTTGGAGGTATTGGAAGCTCCAGGGATGGAGGTGATGCTTTTCAAGCACCCTTGCACCATGGCACCAGGGTGGGCTAGGAGCTGAAAGAGAGTTTGAGACCTGTCCTCTGGGACAGGGCTGAACCAAAGCTGTCCTACAGGGTCTGACACCCTGGGGTTCCCTTGCTGGGCTAGGGTGTTTCCTGTCATTGTGCTCAGTGTGGGCAGAGTTTTGCTCATACATCTGTTACTGACAGCACGTGGGGTTGCAGCTGTGGCAGAGGCTGGGTGCTGGCTTCCCCAGAGATGCTGTTTTGGCAAAAGAGGGGAAGCAGGGCTGGAGAACGTCAGCGAGCCTGGTTTGTGCCCGCTGGGAAAAGCTTTGCTGTCTTTGACCCACTGTGGGAGACATCCTTGGAGCAAGCAATCCCAGGGAGAAGGAACACCAAGGATTTCTAAGCCCCTAATTAAAAAGAATAAATACCAGAATTCCCTTGCTGGCTCACTACTCTGGCTCCACATAAGCAGCTGAGATGCTGCTCTTCCCGCTGCTAATGTGTGAGCTTGTCCCATGGGAGATTTGGGATGCTCCACACGCCCAGGAGATTTTCCCCCTCTGTAGGCTGTCAGTCCTATTGCTCTCCATTAATTTTCACTCCCTCCCTCCCTGCTTCCTTGGCAGCACCCTCCACTGTCCCCATCATGCACCAGGTGAGCGCCACGATGAGAAGCATCACACTCTCCTGGCCTCAGCCTGAGCAGCCCAATGGCATAATCCTGGACTATGAGATCCGCTACTACGAGAAGGTGAGCCGCATCTGCACGCCTGATGTCAGCCACCCTGTGGGCTCCCGGCCGGCAGCGGTAAGCTTGCGTGGAAACCTTGCGACGGAAGTTGGGCTGGGGGCACGCGGAACTTTGTGCCGTGCTGCCAGGGAGGCTGCTTAGGTCCTGAGCTTGTTGGGAGAGGGCGAACATTGATGAGGTCTGAATGAGGCTTTTTGATGGGAAGGGTCCAGGTGGTGGGACAGGTACCAGGTCGCCCATGCTGGCTCTGGAGGGTGGAAGTCATGTGCAACTAGAGGAAGAGGAGCGATGTTGTGGCTGCAAGTACTAGTTCCTCCCCCTGTGGCAGAATTTTCCCCAGCACACGAGTGCCTGTTTCTGCCTTGGCTCAGGTGTCTGCTAGGGTGAGCAGGGACCTGGAGCATGGGGACAGCACGGATCAGTGAAGGTTGTCAGGGTTGTCCATGTCCTGAGTCACTGCCTCCCGCTGGGTCCTTTCACTGGCAGCTGTCCTTCACCGCAGGGGACGTGCTCTCAACCCTTGCAGTGAACCGTGCTGAGCCCAAGCTGTTCCATCCCTCCTGCATCTTGCCAGCCTTAATGAATTCCTCTAAATGTGAATAATTAGATGATCTCACCAGCAGCCCTTTTACAGCAAATCACCAGGGAACGTTGCAAAAAATGAGATTTGAGATGCTTGAGGTTTCCACCAGGGTTTAGCACAAGGACCCCTGCCAGCAGAGCAGGGACCATGGGGGTTGGGGCTCTCGGAAGAGGCGAGTTGCCCCTGAACCTGTTTGAGTGGGGTCTCATAGGGCACGTTAGGGTGTTTCCATAGCTGCATGATGTTTCTGAAGTGTGCAGGGAACAACAATGGTTTGAAGAGGAGGAAGTTGCTATTCATAAGTGGTTTTGCTCTGGGTGCTCTTAATTCCCCCTGCTGCTCCATGCTCTTTGCTATGGTGCAGTCAGGGGGCTGCTGGGGTGGCACATGCTGTGGGGAACTCCCCAGACAGGCAGAGTTCATGAGTTGTGTTCTTGTGGGATCCTCCATATCAGAGGTTGAAGGCATCCAAGCTGCTTTGCCCAGACTCCGGTACTTGTCCTCCTGGAGCAGAACCAATGTCACTGCTTTATCCACCTGCATATAAACCTAATCCCTGCCTTCAACAGGGATGAGTGGACTGTAGAGCATATCATCCCACTCACTGTCCCCCTAGCCTGTCCCCACTGACCATCTCTCTTGGCCATGCCTGCAGGACCACAATGAGTACAACTCCTCCATGGCCCGCAGCCAGACCAACACGGCCAGGATCGAGGGGCTGCGCCCCGGCATGGTGTACGTGGTGCAGGTGCGAGCCCGCACCGTGGCTGGCTATGGCAAGTACAGCGGGAAGATGTGCTTCCAGACGCTGACGGACGGTGAGTCTGGGAGGGGAGGTGCAGGGAGGTAAGGGGGTGGTTGTCTTTCCAGTGACAGCTTCGGGCTCTAATTGGATTAAACAAACTTGTCTCCACAAACCTCTCTCCCAGTGGGCAGCATGGCAAAAGCCAGGTGATTTACAGTGGTGTCTTATTAATCACCAGCTGGAGGAGTAATCTGCTTTAAATCTCTCAGCTCTGTTTTTTCCCTTGCTATTCAGCTGCAGTTTTGTCTTTCCTGCCTCCGACCATGGTGGCAGAGCCCCCCTGCCATTGGCTGCAAGTCTGGCATGGTGGGGAGGAGAGGATTGTAGACCCTTGGAGGAATGACTCTGGGATGATCTCCAGGGGTGCTCTTCTAGGATGTTCAGAGCCACATCTGAGCCATCAGGGCAAAGCTGAAAGGGTCAGACCCATTACCGTGAAAGCTGATTTCCCACCCCAAGGTGGTGTGCTGAAGAGAAAGGGCTAGCTTGTGATCTTCACTGGCTTCTTCTGGCCTCCTTGCCAGAGCCATGCTGTCTTTCCTCTGGCCCCAGCCTTCCCTGCACCCACAAACACTAGATCCCTGTAGGGACTAATAGCTCATGGGAGGGTTTTTCATTAATCCCAGCTTCAGGACTAATCTATAAGTCAGTAAGTGAAGCAAGGCTCCTTTTGTGGTCCTTCTACCCCTGGGGCTGCTGAAGCGCCTGCAGAGGGCCCCTTCCCTTCCCTTCCCTGCTGCTGCTGGTGCGGTTCCTGCTTCACTTAGGTGACACCCATAGGTCCCAGCCCTGCTGGCTGTCTTTCCTAAAACCTTTTTTTCTTTCCTGCAACTGGGTTGCCCTGTGCTTGCAGGCATGCCAACTGGCAGCCAGGGTGGAAAGAGGAAAATCATGCAGGGCAACTGAAGGGAAGGAAATGGTAATAAAATCCTACTATGCCTTGAATATGCAGGATTAGAGAAGCGAGAAGAAAAATCCTGCCTCAAACAAGCAATTAATTGAAATTTAATAAGAAAGGATAGTGTAGATTATTAAATAATAATTGATTGTTAGATGAGAATTTCTCTGTATTTAAGCAGCATACAAGAGAGAAAACTAGTTCCTTGTAATTAACCAGAGTAGAAAAAATGCAGGTAAAAGGGTGCTAAATGCTTTCTTTTGGAGTGGATTTTATTTTATCCCTTGTTTGTGGCTGCTGGCAGAGCCTGACAGACCTTGCTGGGGATGGTTGGAGAGGGGGATGTTTGTGGAGGGTTGCAGAAGCCCCCAGGAGCACAGGGTCAGCTGGATACTGCCCATTGTGGATATCCACACTGCTAACAGCCCAGGGCAGGAGAAGGGGAAAACTGGGGGACACAGATGGAGGTGACAAGTGGTATGTCCAGGCCTCCCTGTGCCACCTCAACTTTCACCCCAGCCTGCTGCTGAAGGACACAGGAGGTGTCCAGGTGGATGCAGCAGGTTTGAGGGATGCTTGGCGTGGAAGGGAAGCCGTGGTTGCTGCAGCTCTGCAAAGGCAGTTGGCTTGTGCCACCTGTCAAGATGTAAAAACCTACAAGCAGACCTGCAGTGAAGACACTTGGGTTCTTCTGGGTCTCTCTCAAGGTTAACTGTTGTGTGGTAGACTCTCCAGTATCTTATATGGGTGAACTCCTGGTGCAGCCTACCCTGACTGGTTTGGTTATTAATGGGGTCTTTTCCCTTCCTTCTTTCCTGCAACTTGTAGGAACTTTGTATATGCGAGACTCCATGTTAATTTTGGTCAAAATGGCCAAGAGGTTTAAATTTATTGAGGCGTAGACAAAGCCACCTTGTGAACCTCATCTCTTTGGGAAACTGGGCTTGCACACATTGGTTTGACTTCACTCGCAGGACCACCTTTTCCATATTTTTAACCCAATGTATGTGTGAGGCAAGTGTGACAATCCTCCCCTGTGCAATGCAGCACTGGCTCATCACCAGTGGTCCTGCTGGGAACCCCCTTGTCCCACCACCCTCTCATGGGAGCAGCACCCGTGGAATCAGAGGGGATGTTATGGGACCCTTTCCTAGGAGGCTGCTCTTGCTCCATGAGCATGCAAGGGAGAATTACCCCATCCCTCTTCTCTTGCAGATGACTACAAGTCAGAGCTGAGAGAGCAGTTGCCTTTGATTGCAGGGTCTGCGGCAGCTGGGGTGGTCTTCATCGTCTCGTTGGTGGCCATTTCCATTGTCTGCAGCAGGTGGGTCCCCATGGGATGCTGTCTGTGTCCCTGGAAGGTGGAGGTTGTAAGATGTAGCTGGGAGAGATTTGGCATAGGAGGGGAGGAATGGAGGACCCCCGTAGCTGGAAAGAGCACCAAGCTGCCCCTGCCCACTGAGTCTTGCTGGCAGGGGAGGTGTTCGGGGCCGTTGCCATCCACTGGTACCTCAAGTCTGACTGTTTTCTCCCCTTTTCTCCCAGGAAGCGCGCCTACAGCAAGGAGGCAGTGTACAGTGATAAATTACAGCATTACAGCACCGGGCGAGGTGAGTGGGGAAAACGGGCAGGAGAAACAGTCCTGAACCTGCACCCATCATGTGCATAGGCCCATAGGGTGGGAGTAGACATGTCCACAGCTGTGTGTCAGGGTGTCTGGGGGGCTCTGCAGTGATGCAGCATTGCGGGTGGGAAAGGAAGAGCAACAGGGGGGATTTGGGGGATGGGGATGAATTTGAGGGGATATGGGGGATGTAAGGGGCAGGAGGGATGTAGTGGGACAGGGATGGGGAGAGGCTGCTGTGAGGGCTCCCAAAGCAGGAAGAGAAGGAGAGAGCCAGTGTGCAGAGGGCTGATGAGATCCTCATCTCCTGCCACAGGCTCTGCCTGGGTCAGGATTGGTGCCGGACTGCTTTTACCACAAAAGGTACTCTGGATTTGGGGGTTGTGGCTGGGGAGTTGGGGCTGGTGACCAGCATTGTGCTGCTGTCCTGGTCACATGGCTGATGCTTGCCCTGCACCCTGCTCTGGGAAGGATATGCAGACAGTGATTGAGAAGGTTTAACTGGCTTTGGGCTGCCGATCCCACTGGCAAACAACTAGGAGAGCCTGAGCTTGAAGGGCCTTTTCCTAAGACGTCTTTGCAGTTGGTGGATCTGTGCACCAGAATAAATTTAAGGTGTCTGTTGTGCATGTCTACTCATGTGGCCTTCCAGCTCCTGGTAGTGCAGCCAGTGGGCTGTCGTGATCAGTGGAACTGACAATAAAGCAGTAATGCAGCAGCCCCAAGGGGTGAGGAATCGCCACCAGGTGCCTGCAGGCTCTTTGCCCTATCCCCGCAGGATGTAAATCCCACTTACACTCTCCTAGAGATGCTTCCCAGATGCATTTTGCTGCCGTGTGGGTAGAATCCAGCCCTGAGTCCTGGGCTTGGGAAAAAGGGACAATGGCAAGATGCAGGGATGGGTCCAGGACAGCCCAGGATGAGTGGAGCAGGATGTGTCAGGGGAGGGGTGGAGATGGAGCGATCATCCTGGCAGGATGAGGGCTGACGGGGTGAAAAGGGTTTGGAGGCATCCAGGAGAGCTCAGCCAAGCCAGCAACAGTGTGCTAGATCTCTTTTTGACCTTCTTAGCTTCATACTGAATCCTCCCAAGGTGATGGCAGGGCTGTGGGGGGCCATAAACCTTCCAGCAAACGAGAAGCTGTTTTCCAAACATCATTGAGTGATACTTAAATACAATGGATCTGTGCTTTTCCTCCCTCTTTTCTCTGCATTTCTGCACCATGGGTGACAGAGGAAGATTTATTTGATGCCTGATGGCTACAAGTATTGGGCTGCAGGTGGACTTCTTTTCCTGTTTTCCCCGTTTTGACACATTCCCTGCCCTATGTGCATCCCTAGCTTGCCCCAAGCACCTCAAACCCCAGGGTTCTCAAACCAGGTAGGAAAGCAATGAAGTGGGTGCCCATGTTTAGTTTTTAAAGCTGGTTGACATGAAGAACAGTGTCTGAAAGCCAGGGGTGCCGGGGCTCCTGGATGTGACACAAAAGCCTTTCAAGGTTAGCAGGCCTCCAGGCGCTCGATTATTGCAGACTCTCAAGCAAAACAGGTGGGAAATTTGTGGTGAGCGACTAATGGAGTAACAAGTGCATCCGCCGGAACAAATCACCCGCATGTTTAGCAGCATGGCAATTACAGCCTCCCCGGTGCAGCTCTGCCAGCCCTCCTGGGAGCCCCCTGGCATTGCTGGCTGCCTGCTGCTGGCAAGGACTGCCCCGTGTGGATTTAGGGGTGAGATGGGGTCTATCAGGTTCTAATTTCTGATGCTTTATCTGTGCCGCTGCTTCACCAGGAGCTTTGAAATAGAGGAAATGAGAAAAGCCCTGCTAATGTGGTGATGATTCGGCAGGCAAGGGTTTTTCTGTCCCAACATTATTTATTCCCAAGGAAAAATGATGTCCAGAGGGACCTGACACTGAAGTCAGGGTCACAGCACAGAGCACTTCAACTTTTGAAGAGTGATAAAGAATTCACAGTCGTCTGTGGTAGTGATAAATGGCCTCATGCAGTTTCTAGGAGCATCAGGGTGATTTCGAGAGTGCAAAGCTGTCTTTGCAGGCAGGCTCAGCATGGGTTGCCTTTGATGCTGTGCACTGGTGCCCAGCTTTTGCTGGCATGGTAGCAATGAGCTGGTAGCCGAGGTTTGCAGAGATGAGTAATGGGTTTAGGTGCCCTAATCCCACTCATTTGGATGGAATAGGGATTAGGGGGCAGCTGAGCCTGTTGTTTACTGAGCCCATGGGCAGACCTCAGGGCACATCAGAGAGTGTTTGAAAACCAGCCTGTGTTAACAGTGGGCAGGGAACTTCAGCATTATTGTCTCCTTTATTTCTTCAATATTTTGATCAGTGAGTCAGTCTTGGTTACGATCCTGTAAATCCCTTTGTAATCCTGGCTGGAGCATCAGCTGCTCTTGTAAAGAAATTTATTGGGCAGTTAAAGTGTATGAGACAGAGCCGTAAAGGGATTTATGAACTGGGAGATGCACAGATGGCTTCATTGCAGCCTTCCCTGCCTGACTCTGAGGTACAGAGCTTTTGCCCCAAATGCCCCTTTTGGGGATGAAGATATTCCCTGCCTGGTGCCTTCCAAGTCCTGGAAGCCCCGCAAGCAGTTCTCCCTTGGTTTTGCACCAGCGGTGCCCTGCTGCATGGCTTTCATGCCTCCTTCCAGTTACTTTGCCAGCAAACTTGCAAAGCAGCTGGGAGCCGGTTTAAATTCCCAGTGCAGAGCTGCACAGAGGCGATGCTGTGGTCCATCTTTTTGTCTACACGTTGGCTCTAGAAAGGCTCTGGGAAGCACCAACACGATGGGACTGTGGCTCTTGGTGAGGTCCCTGATGGCTGTTAATCACTGCAAATCAAATGCTATTAATGACTGTAAGGGTGAGGTACTTCAAGGAGGAGGACCAGGCAGTGATGTCATTCCTGGTCTTCTCCAGAGATGACCTTTTGGGCTCCTACGCCATCCCCAGTCCTCTTTTTGGGTGAGAAATGGCATGGGAGGGTAAAACTCCACAGGGGACTAGAGCCCACTCTGGGTTCCCTTGGGGGACCATAGTATAATGCTGATGCCCTTCTGAGCCCTGGGGACAGCAGTGGCCACACTCTGCCCTGTGGCCGTGCCCCCCAACAGCTTTACGAACACCAGAGCATCTGAACATGATGCCTGCAAAACCCATTTGAGGAATGTGGGGGCCTGTTTTGCTGTTTCCCTCATTTGAAAAGGGCAAGAGCCCCCTTACTGCGTCTCTCTTCAGTGTGGCCAGATCCTGCTGCCTTACATCGGCCCTGTGCAAGGGACCACACACGTGTCACAGAGGCTGGCCAAGCTGTATTTTATGACTCCACACAGGTTCTTGATTATAATTGCTTCACTCTGTCAATTTAGTAGCCACCACAAAGCTATCAGAAGCCATTTTGGGTAAATAAATACTTCTTCACTAACTCATGGAGACTCATAAAGCCAGATTATTGTAGTTCAGGTGTGTAACTGCTCCCCATTGCTGGGGTGGAGGAAGAAGAAGGATAGCAGCGGAGGAGCAGAGGACAGAGATGGAGAGGAGAGGATGCAGGGCAGGATCAGTTGAAGTGGGGAGACCAAAATGGACAATAAGGGTCTGTGGAGGGGGTGCCGGTGAGCACAGTCATAGCAGCCATTTTAATGGGCATATGGAGGGCATGAGGACATGAGCATCTCCGGTTCTTGGCCATGGCACAACTGCTCTTGGTTTCTCTCCCTTTTGCCATTGCTCTGGTGATTTCTGCAACAAGGGTCTCCAGGAATGAAGATCTACATTGACCCCTTCACTTATGAGGACCCCAATGAGGCAGTCCGAGAGTTCGCCAAGGAGATTGATGTTTCCTTTGTGAAGATTGAAGAAGTCATTGGAGCAGGTGGGTTTTGCCATCCTCTGCCACCCGTCCCTCCCTGCCCTCTCAGCCACTACAGCATGGCCAGCCACCCACCTGGAGCAATTTTCTGGGTGTGCACATGTGGTCCTTCATCAGGAAGTAAGGCTCAAGACATCAGACTTTTCTGGGTTTGTGATGGGTTAGGGTGAACATGGGGTTAGTTTTTACTCTCAAAGTTCCTCTGAGGTGGGAGAGGCTCCATAAATATATTTTCTCTGTGACTGTGGGGCTTCTTGGAATTTCCTATTTGGCTTTTCTCTGAGATAACAAGAAAAAGCTGGATCTTGCTCTAGTCTGTGCCATATTCCCATACATATGTATATATATACACACACACGCAAGTATCTGTATGTCATCTGTGCTGCTTTCATTGCCATTTCTAAATAACTGCCATACTTGTAGAAGAGAAGGTGAGAAGGCAAGGGGGAAGCTGCAAAGAAGCAATGAGCTAGTTTGGTAGGGATCAAGTTCAGTGGTGTATCAGCCACCCTTTGCTGCACATCAAGGCAAAGGGGCTGCAAACCTGGCTTAAATGTAATCCCTCCAAAGGCAGATTTTGCTTTGTTGAAGGAAAAACTCTCCAGCTGAAAATAAGAGGACACTTTCTCTGTATTTTAAATCAGAGGGCAGCAATGAAAACAGCTCAATTATTTTCCATTCCAAGATAAGCGATGTTCAAAAAGGCATCCGAGATTATCAACGCCAACATCTTATATCTGAGGTAGTCCTTAAATGTTGATGCTCTTGCTCCACAAATCCTTCTTGCAGGGGTTTGCAAGAGCGGACCCAGCCTCTGCTTCTGTCAGCACTAGCCTCTGTCACCTTGGAGAAGATTGCAAGCCCAAACACATCCTCAGCAGCAGACATTGCCCCCTGTTAAAGAGGACAGGCGAGTAGGTTTATAGAGGAGAGAGCATTATTGAAGTGGTAACTGTCTGACATTTCTCAGTGAGTTGGAGACCAAGCAGCTCAAGGTACCATTACTCTTTGCAATGTTTTATGCAAAGGAAGAGATGGTAGTAGATGCTCTTGCACTTGCAGGGGAGTTTGGAGAAGTGTATAAAGGACGCCTGAAGTTGCCTGGCAAGCGGGAGATCTATGTAGCCATCAAAACGCTCAAAGCTGGCTACTCTGAGAAGCAGCGCCGGGATTTCCTGAGTGAGGCCAGCATCATGGGACAGTTTGACCACCCCAACATCATTCGGCTGGAAGGGGTGGTCACCAAAAGCCGACCAGTCATGATCATCACAGAGTTCATGGAGAATGGGGCCCTGGACTCGTTCCTGAGGGTAAGATGAGGGCTGTTGTTCAGCTGTGGGATTTGGGAACTAGATGTCATTATCCTGTCATGTAAATCCCAGCCTGTTTCCTTAACTCAGGACCTGAATGCAGTGTGCCATACACCCCCAAAATACGTGGTTTGGTGATGACATATTTCTGCTTTAATCAGGCAGGGCAGGGTAGCTGGATAGTCTTCTGTAGAGATGCAGCGTCCTCCCAAGGTTGGGAGTCAGTGACTCTGGCCCTACAGTTGGGTCTGCACGCTCAATCCAGTGCCTGCTCTTTCTGATCGCAGCAAAATGACGGGCAGTTCACAGTGATCCAGCTGGTGGGTATGCTCAGAGGAATTGCCGCTGGGATGAAGTACCTCGCAGAGATGAATTATGTGCACCGAGATCTGGCTGCCAGGAACATCCTGGTCAACAGCAACCTGGTGTGCAAAGTGTCGGACTTTGGCCTCTCGCGCTACCTGCAAGACGATACATCCGACCCCACCTACACCAGCTCCTTGGTATGTGCCTCTTTTAAGACTTTTGTCGTGCTCAGCATCCCCCATGCCTGCCCTGCACCCACTGTCAGCTAAACCTGGGAGAAGGGCACTGGGTGTACGCCCTGGAGCTTCTACCATGGGAGAGAGCATCTCAGGAGCATTCTCACCACATAGGCTTCTGGCCCAGAGACCCTGGCTGTGGTTCCCACCCATCATCCTCTTGCCTCCCTCCTCCCCCAAGCACCTTTATTCTCTCATCAGTTTCCAGATAATCCTCTTCCCTCTCCTCCATGGAGGGAAGGTGCACAGAAGAGTCCCTGGAGAGATGGGAAGGTGAGGCAGGCAGGTCACAGAATCTCCTTCTGGCACAGCAATGGTGTTGTAACTCCCCTTCCCCAAGTGCTCCAGGCCTGGTCTGCCTTTCTCTGCTGGAAACTTGTTCCAAGCCTTAATTAAAGAGACAAGCCTAACAGGAGCTCTGCCATTCGCCAGCCATCCTTCTTGTCCTTAATTAACTCATTCATAAGTAATGGCAGCCTTGCTCTCACCTTGCTCCCCACTGCCCTGGAGCACCCCCAGCTCCCCACCACGGCCATCCTCCTGCCAGTGGGCTCATGAGACCCTTAGCAGTGTTAGGGGTGAACAGAGGAGAAGGGGATGCACAACCCATTGGCGTCATCTAATTGATTTATTAAGAGCATGCACTGGGTGCAAGGACGAGGCTGTGCCAACTCCTACAGAAGCAATGTCTTGGGCTGCTAAGCTGTGCCTAGGTGCCAGAGTGACTCCAGCATCCAAAATGGGAAACCCATAGACGTGCCCTTAAGGCTTCATTTTGCATTTTGGGCTGTCTGCAGCCCCTCACTCTTCCTCCCTGACTTTTTGGGACATTTCCCCCCACCCTGGGCCTGCTTCCCTTCCCACCTAGATCTCTCTTGCAGGCAGCAGCCATTGAGTAGAAACCTATCATTAACTTTTTGTTCAAAGACCCCAGCAGTAGCTGCTGGGATAAAGCATGAAGTAGCCTTTCCTCACCTTTGGAGATAAAAGAGATTATCTCATCTGTGTTTTTATTTAATTTGGGCCATAATAGATCTCCTTGGCAGCTGGGAAGTGATGCTGTGCCTGCGATTACATCACTCTGCCTCTCTCTGCAGGTTTTTAGCTCTGGGGAAGAGGCAGGAAAAACAACCTAGCAGTTAATTTCTCCATTTGTAGTTATTCAAATCAAATTTTTTGCCATTCATCCTTCAACAGAAGCTGACGCGTCATTGGAAAGGCTACAGAAAAAATTGCACTAAACAGTTTAGAATGAAGTTCTGCCTCAAGTAAATACTGTGCATATCTGTGGTTTTCCTTCACCCCTTGGCTTTTTTTTGCTGTTAATTTAGCAGTGCTTGCCCAGGGAGCAGTCTGTCTGTACGTGCCACCCCTCTGCAGCATCCCTTTGCATGTACAAGATAAATTCATGGAAGTCTTTCTGGCTCCTGCCTCCTTGTCCCATTGAGTACCACCTGCCCACTCCTCAGCAGGGTTCCCAGGAACCAGTGGCTGGGGATGTGCAGGGTGACTGACTCTGGCTCGCAGGTGTCCTGGCTCCTCTGCCAAGGAAGCTGTTTCTCAGCTGCTCTCCCTTTTTCCGTAGGGGGGGAAGATCCCCGTCAGGTGGACAGCACCAGAGGCCATCGCCTACCGCAAGTTCACCTCAGCCAGTGACGTCTGGAGCTATGGCATTGTTATGTGGGAGGTGATGTCATTTGGGGAAAGACCCTACTGGGACATGTCCAACCAAGACGTAAGCACCTGAAGTCGTCCATACAGCTTTGGGGGGTGTGGAGGGGCTCATTCCCGAGAGAAATCCCTGCCTGAACAGCTGTCTGCTGCTTCCCAGAGCCTTGGCAGCACTCGCTTTTTGAGATGAAACAGGCTGGCGAATGAGAGGATGCAAGGAGGGAAATTGGGAAGAAAAGCCAGTGGGCTGGTAATTGGACTTCAGGAAGCTGCAGGGCCTTTGAAAATGTTCAGAGGGTTTACAAGTGGGGAAAGAGCTTTGGTAGTTGGACTGCCGAACTCCAATGCGATCTGCCGAGATAATGAGTGGCAGCTCTCCGCCGGGAGGAACTGCAGTGCACGGATCATCAGAGTGGAGATTAACCTCTGAGAGCTCTGGCTCCATTGGAGCCAGGAGCATCTCCTCCTGCTCCCTTTGCTGATCAAACGGGCTGGCAGCTGCCTTCCCAGCCTGTGGCAGCACTGCCTGTAGCACCTCTGCCTGCACAGGCAGCTCAGCTTGGAAAGAGGAGCAGCAGAGGTGGCTCACCCTCCACTGTGGCTGCAGTCTTCCCTAGATGAGACCTCCGAGTCCCGCAATATCCTGTGCTTCTTTCACCCCCGCTGTCCTGCAGGTCATCAACGCCATCGAGCAGGATTACCGGCTTCCGCCACCCATGGACTGTCCCGCTGCCCTGCACCAGCTGATGTTGGACTGCTGGCAGAAGGACCGCAACACCCGCCCGCGCTTCACTGAGATAGTCAACACCCTTGATAAAATGATCCGCAACCCGGCAAGCCTCAAAACTGTGGCTACCATCACCGCTGTGTGAGTCTTTTGGCACATGGGGAATGCTCCTGTGTTGGCATCCCAAGCTGTGACAAAAGGGTCCCTGAGTGGCTGCTGCCAGGGGGAAGGAAGGAAAGGGATTCATAAATCATTTGCCAGGCATAAGGGGATTCTGTCTTTGCTCTGCTTGACAATCAGTCAGAATGTGTAGTTTTCAGTCAAGCAACAGCAATATTTCTTTGCTATTGATTCTTTATGGTGCGTGACCATAGGGGCAGTGTCTGCTCTGTTGGTGTCTCCATCCCTGTGGCTTCCACAGCTGGATGACAATGTGTGGGGTTGCAAAGTGCTGCTTGGCAGAGCAGTATTCCCATGGGATAGACCTTCCTCATGGCCTTCCTCAGGCATGTGCTGGTAGCAGGGCAGTGCTGTGGGGAGCACAAAGGCACAGGGTGTGGATTGGGAAGCAGTCTGGTCTTGTGTGGCAGCCCTTTGGTGCCTGCTGAGCTTGTCTACAGCAGTGTGTCTTGTTGCAGGCCTTCTCAGCCCCTCCTTGACCGCTCCATCCCCGACTTCACTGCCTTTACCTCAGTAGATGACTGGCTGAGTGCTGTGAAGATGAGTCAGTACCGGGACAGCTTCCTGACTGCTGGCTTCACCTCCCTGCAGCTTGTCGCCCAGATGACATCTGAGTGAGTTGGGTGCAGTGCTAGGGCTGCTGGAAAGCTGGGTGCTGCCCAGGGTGGGTTGGGGTTTTGAGGAGGTGGGAAGGTCAGTTCAAGGCAGTTACAAAGGAAGGGTGTGAACATCCACACACTGCTCAGCAGAAGCACCCCGAGTCTGGAGGTGGCCACATTCACCATCTGGGGGTCAATGTGCAGGTCTCTCCCTGCTCTTGGTCCCACCTTGCCCTTAGTGATGTTAATGGGGCTGCACTTAGACTTTGTGGCTGTTCTTCTGCTGAAAGGCACGGATGAGCTGAGCTTACGTCCCTTACCTCACTTAGAAACAGCAAACCAGGTACATCAACCCTCAGCTGCCCACTGATATTCCTCTCTCTGTCTGTCTTCCAGAGACCTCCTGAGAATAGGGGTGACTTTAGCTGGGCACCAGAAGAAGATCCTGAACAGTGTCCAGTCCATGCGAGTACAGATGAGTCAGTCTCCAACTTCGATGGCATAATGTCCCTTGTTCGATGGGGAGGGGACAAGGAGGGCATGCAGCAGAGGGGCAGAGGTGGGAGGGGAGGAACTGATGGGCACCACGGGGCAGCATTTGGAGAGGTGCTGCTGCTGCCTGAGGACTGACCACAGACAAAGGATGTTCCGGCAACTCATCTCTAACTGGTGACTTCCGTTCCTCACCAACAGAAGCACACTTACCAATGTCATGGGGAACAGTGTATAAATGCATATAAATATGTACAAATCACGTATTTAAAAAACAAAACAAAAAAACCACAAAAAACAATGAAGACAAACCAATGTGCGTTGGGGAAGCAAACCCAAACCCTAGAGACCAGAATCCAATCCCACCACCAGTGAGCAGTGGTCAAAACTGAGAAGGAGGAAAGGGCTGTTGGGGAAGGGAGAGGTCTGAAATGGAGCATCTTGTCTGGAGAAACCACCTTCCTTTTCTTCTTTTGCCCTCCCTCCCTGCCCCGGCCCTCCCTGCTCACCCTGCTCCCCCTCTCTGCTCATGGACCAGGCAGGAGTGTCCTCAGATGTCTCCGCAGCTCCCTGCTGTCCTACCTGGGTGCTGCTCTGGCAACTACCAAAGGACTTCACTGACCACTGCATGGGGGATCCGACTCAATCCAGTTAATGTCTTCATATTGAAGAAGAGATGTACCTTCAATAGAAAACCTTGGGTTTTTTTTTTTCTCTTTTGCTTGCATTTTTTTTGCAAAAAGGAAAATAGGATTAAAAAACAAAAATCCATCCTGGAAATGGAGAGGTGTTCCCGTGTGTGTGTGCGCTCTTACGCGTGTGTACGTTGTCAACCTACCGTGGACTCACTGCTTGTCCATAACTGAAGATCACCGCCGACCCTGTGGCCGGCAGCCGGCCAGTTCCCAGCCTGTGGGGGGGCCGGGGGTTGTTCCTGCAGCCCCTGGGAATGGGAGGCAGCAGGGGAGCGCTCACCGGCCAAGGAAGCGCTCATCATCCTGCAAGCGGGGGGGAGGACGCCAAGGGCTGGCCGGTGCAGGGGGGAGGGGGCGGGGCTGGGTGCTGGGCAGAGAGCTGGGCAACAGGTAGCGCGGAGGAGAGAGGTGGGCAAAAGGAAGCGCAGAGGTACCTCAAACCGCTCATCTTCACAGCGGTGCAGC
>JAAGNO010015547.1:23466-112025 GCA_033439905.1 Ceryle rudis
GGGGGCGGGGTGGGGAGGGGGGATGGGACGGGACTGGAGGAGCTGCCCTGTGGTTGTGACTGGGTTGGTGACTGCTGGAAAAGGAGGAGAGATTCTCTGGGAAACAGACTGCTAAGGCCTCCAGAGCCTCAGTGATGTGCAGGAAGATGACTGTGGAGAACTTTTTTTCCCCATCTTGTGGACCTAACGATTTTGATATTGATTTACAGACTTAGGTTTCATAGCTTCAGAGGTAGGTCCATTTGTCTTGTGTGCATCTTTGTCTATCCGTCTGTCTGTCTCTGTATTTTTTTGCTCGCTTCCTTAAAGCCTCTCCCAGTGAATGTTTCCCCGTGTTTAATTTGATTTTTAATTTTTTTTTTTTGTTCCACTGTTGGTCTCCTTTGCAAATTGATCTAGTTAAAATTACTAGACGTGTGTCTGTGTTTACACAGAATATTGTAAGACTGGGCAATCTAACGTCCCTCTGTGGATCGTGCTGAGAGTTTATAAAATGAATGAACTCTTAATAAGGCTTTTACTTAGACGGTTGTGTGCGAGTTGTAATGATCCATCACCGCACTCTTGCAGGCACCGCGCTGGCAGCAACTGGCACCCATGTGGCAGGGGGAGTGGTGGTGCAGGCAGGCTGCCCAGCTCTGCCTCGAGGCCTGCTGGTCCCTGCCGTAATTTGCTGGTGCTGTGACTCATACATGTACAAGAAACCCTCCGTCCTCTCCATGCATCCACCCGTCTCGTGGGGATGTCCTGCGTCATGGGGATGTCCTACACGGTGAGGATGCCCCACATCCAGCTGTGCCATTGGGATGCCTTATGTTTCTCTGTGCTGTGGGGGTGCCCACATCTGCCTGTGCCACTATGGGGATGCCTCGTGTCCATCTGTGCTGTGGGTTTGCCCCTTGTCTGTCCTTGCCATGGGGGTGCCCCACACCCATCCTCACCATGGGATTGCTCCATTCCTATCTGCACCCTTGGATTGCCCTGCATTCCTCTATGCCATGGAGATGCCTCGCCGGATTTGCCTGCTGCCGCCAAACAAAAGGGGACAAGCCCTTCTGCCTGCTGCCAGCACCTATCTACATGTCCTGGGTGTGAGCACTGTCCCCCGTGCTGAAGCCATCAGCGTGCTCTCTGGCTAGGGAACCCCTGTGTGTCCTGTGCGGAGCATGTGCTTGGTTCAGTTGGATGGTGGCTGACAGCACCAGCAAATGAAGGACCTTAGTGATGGGATGCTCCAATTTTATTTAATCTTCCAAGGAAGATGACCTGCTGCTCTGCTGAAGAACAGGAGCTAACAAGATGCAGGAATGAGCTTGTTTCAAATCACTGAACTTCCCCAAGAGAAAGAGGCAGAGAAAACACCCCTTGTTTACAACAGCAGGGACTGCTCCTCGTCCTGTCTGATAGACGATCGCTAATACCTCTCGGGATACTCGCCGCCCAAATCTGTATGCCAGGATGTTGTCACACCGCATACAACATGCAGATGGAGTGGGCACCATGCATACTAATGTGCTGCCTCACCACATTGATATTCGCCAGCGGCGAAGTATCCTTTGTGGTTTTTTTTTTTTATGATTTCTCTTTTATTAGGAGGAAGCTAAAGGCATTTAAAGAAACGAATGACAGCGACACAGGCTAAATATCAAAACTCCACCTTTACGACTCCCCTGCTACATGTTGCCTGCCTGTGCAAGCACCTGCAAAGCACCTGGTCCTGCAGCCCAGCTTGATGTCCTCCCCTGCTTTGCGCCTGGGGCTGGAGGGATGATGTGATGGCACCGTAACCCTTTTTTAATATAAAACCTTTAATATAAAGCATATAGTCCTGCCCATCCACCCCAGCAGATGGAGTACCCACGAGTGGATAAACTGGTTGTCCAGGTGCTTGGATTCTTTCCAAGGTGTGGAGTCCCGCTTTACATGTTGTCGATTTCCCTGGGTGGACAATGCTCGTCACCTTCCCCAGCCCTTGATTCACCTGTGCTGCCTCTCTCCCCACACGTGGGAGAGTGGTTGTGGGCAGTTTTCTGGCTGAGGAGAAACCTGCACTATGGTCACCTGTGGGGGAAGGAAAGACATGTGAGCCCTAGGGCTGCTGATGATGAAAGAGAGAAGGGCGTTTGGTTGAGAGCAGTGTGGTATTTGCATAGTGTAGGGAATGGCAGGGTCTGTCCTGACCTCTTCAGATTTGTGGGATGCTTTCCAAACCCTTGTTACACCCTGGCAATGGCTAGTAGCCCAGTGCTTGCCCACCCTTCTTTTTGACCGAAAAGCAAGGAAAACAGAGCTGGGTTGTGTGTTGAGGGCTGCCCCAGTGCTCCGTGGGCTGGGTGAGGATGCTGACAGCATCGTTGCTGAAGGTGATGCCTTCCAGACCAGTCTCAGCCCTAGAGAAGCTTTGTGTACCATCCTAAGTTCAATTGTAGGGAGACCAGCAGGAGGTCAAGGTGGCGCATCCCCTCGTGAGGTGACACATGGCCACAGCACCACTCATTGGGCTGTTGGGCTTCCCACTCTGATGATGTTCTGCAGATGGCCAAAATCTGACAGCTCCTGCGCTGTGTTAAGGTAGGAAATTCCCATATCGCACCTCTTCTAACATGCCTTCACCCCAAGGTTGGCATTTCTGCCTTGTGCTGTGGTCAGCAGGGTGAGTCTGCCACTGGTGGTTCAGGGTCCTGGAGGCATCCCTTCCAGGGTCATACAAGAGCCAAGTGGCAGATTGACAATGCTCAGAGCTGAGCAGAAAGACCGAAGGTGATGTAAACAAATCCCTTCAGTGATGAGACATAGTGTGCCAAGGGGGTTGCTATCAAGGTGATACCCAAAGGAGGGCCACCACAGGCCACCTGCTCTCCTTCCTTTCGATAAAAGGCTCCAAAATGGAAAAAATCACCAAAAGCTGTTGGTTTTCTGATCTGATAATGTAGATCAAAGGGGAAGGTGCAAAATAGGTGTGATTGATTTTTAGCTTTTTGTTGAAAAAGATTCAGATGACTTCTGTCAGATCATTTTGTTTCTGTAGAGCTTGCTCTTTCAAGGAAAATGTTTTCCAAACTGTGAAGCCTTTCTGTCCAGGAGTGACAGTGTTATCCCTGCCTGACCGTGACTGCAGGGTTGTGTGTCTTTGGACTGGACCTTCTTTTCCTTTGACAGACGGCAAGGAGGAGGCTCTTGCCAGGCTAGAAGGTGCAGGGCACCATCGAAGAGGTGCCACCTAGGTCAAGGCTTGCTGCCAACATTCACCTTCCTGTAACAGGACGCTCCCGAGTGCTTGGCTGTAGCCACATGGCTGCACTGTCCAGGTCATTTAATAAATGTCCTCTCTCAGTGATATCATGGAGAAGTGGTTGAGATGCTCTGCCTTTGCCTTGTGCAGACTTGGGGCAGGAGTCACAGGCAGTGGTGGGAACTGAGTCAGGAGGCTCTGTTTTACAGCTCCTGCTGCTTTTTTTTTGTGGACTGAGGAGTCATGTTGATTTGCATCTGTTGGATGCTTTGCCAAGGTGGAGGGGCTCTGCCAAATATGGGGAAAGAACCAATGAAAAAAAAAAGAAGAAAAATGAAACCACTAAATGTGGTGCAAGAATGAAAGCCCCCATTTCATGCCTTCTGATCCTTGTTGTGGTCAGCATTGGAGTTCCTTTCTTAGATCCCAAAGGGGAAAGAATGGATCAAAAAATATTTTTTGCCCAGAAATGAAAAGAAGAAAAATATGTTTCTAATCAAAGTGGACCAACTCTACAGACTTTTCCTCTAGGCTGAGCTTCATCCATCACACAGTGTCCTGGTGGATTCATCCGCTGTGTGCTAGTCCTGGGAGGTGCCCTTTGCTGGTGGACCCTGCTGGGGTGGATCCTGGCCCCTGGCCACTGCTTGTAGGTAAAGCTCAGCCACACTGCCTTGCTCCTCTTGCTGCATCCCACCTCTGCTGAGCAGCAAAGCACAGATGCAGCTGCTCATCTGCGTTGCCTCCGAGTGAGCACACCTTGCTGCTCAACCCTGATCCTGTCCTTTCACAGAAATGCTTTGCAGTTTTCAGCTCCTTCTCTGTATTTCTATGGCAACTGTAAAAATCTCAGCTCTTTTGTGTCTTTTTAGTAGGTTTTTTTTTGTGTGTGTCTGTGTTGGCTTTGTCTTTTTTGCATGTAGCCTTACATCAAAAAAAAGGGACTTTTTGCTATAAAAACCCTGCTCTGAGCTTGGCCCAAGGTCTCCATGTAAGAAACGGTGGACAAGATAACTAGTAACTAGCGGTAAGACGACAGGAAATGGGCTTAAGTTGTGCCATTGGAGGTTTAGGTTGAATATTAGGAAAAGAATCCTTACTGAGAGAGTGGTGAGGCATTGGAACAGTCTGCCCAGGGAGGGGGTGGAATCACCATCCCTGGAGATGTTTAAAAAATGTCTAGATGTGGCACTTGATCTAGCGGTCATGATAATATTTAGTAGATGGTTGGACCTGATGATCTTGAAGGTCGTTTCCAACCTTAATGATTCTATGATTCTATAAGATGTTCATGACTGGACCGGTAATTGCCAGCTGGCTTCAAATTGTCCTCTCCCTTTGGCATCCTCCGGTGACAGTCCCAGAGTGTTGCTCCCCTCACCCCCCTCCCAAAAAAAAAACCCATCGACAATTCAGCTGCCTTGTTTCCTTCTGGACTTTGCCATGTCTTTTATACAATCCCATCCCTGGCGGGCTGTGCCACGTGCAGTGGAGGAGGCAGCAGCTTTCTCAATAGCAGTAATTAAAATAGGATGTCGTGCTGCTGCAAGCAAAGGTGAACTCAGCCACTCGCACATCCAAGGCGAGAGCGAGCTTTTGAACGTGGAAGAGGAGCATGTATTAATAGCATTATTATGTGCCTCTTTCTAGAAAAAAAAGGAGTGTATTTTATGCCATTTAATGACCTTCAATTAACAGTTCTTTGAAAGCACTTATGTATATTTAATTTTAAATGTTGCTGCAAGTCAGAGCAAGGCTTGCAATGAAAACAGCAGGCAGCTGGTTTTTAAATAAGAGCGAGCTCAGACCATTATTTCTGAGCCTGTCAGCTTTTGGTTCTTGTAATGCTCCTTTCCCCAGGAGAAAACAGGGCTGTCGTTCTCCCGTCTTCCTTTTCTTCTCCTCTGTCTCTGCTCCAAGGAACATCCTGTGCTCTGGACTGAGTCCCTCAGAACCTTCTCTTCTGCTCTTCTGCAGGGTGATGGCATCTTACTGATGAGCTGGTGCAGAGAGTGCTGCTCTGGGGTGTTTGATTTGGAGGGAGGGAAGGGTTGTTTCAGCATTGTTTTTCTGAGGTCTTGTCACTAAAACTGGCTGCATCCCTGCCTGCTGGCTGAGGACAACCCTGTGGGAGCCAGAGGAGCGTCACAGCTGGCCCGTGGCCTGGGATAAATCATTGGGCATCACCTAGGAAGGGGTTTTTTTGCACTGCCCCCAATGCTATTGTTTTGCAATGGAGACAGACATGTTTGTGTTCATTTGGGTCTGAATTAAGGCTTTTGCCTCTGATCCATAAAAGCTGCTGATCCTGCTGATATATTTGTGTCACTCTGTGTTCACTTGGAAATCATTGCTTTTTAACATTGAATTTGATTTAAAAAAAAAAAAAAAAGGATCAATGGTTTCTAAGAAGAGAAGTGGATTTACAAACCCTGTGGCAGATTCTCAAGATTTCAGAAACATACTGTAGCCAAGGCCGCCCGTCCTTGTTAAACTGCAGATGGGAAGGTGGGCACTTGGGGTCAGGGTTTCACATCCAGCTCATACACTCATCCAAGTGCTGCACGTCTCCAGTTCCCGTAACGTCCCTGCAGTGTGAGAAGCCGTAGGGGGTTATTTAACACTGGTGTCATCATCTGCTTTGGTGCCTCTTCTATGAAAGATCCTGCCAGGATGGATGCTGATCTAATTATGATTTGAGTGCCTTCCAGTTTATTTTCAAAGAGCCTGAAGGAGACCTTCTCTGGAAGTTCCCAGTGAGTCTCCTCTCGGTTTCGGAAGAGCCAGAAACTTCTCAAGCAGTAATGGTAGAGAGGCAAAGACCACACCAATGGGATTCCTGTAGTGAATTGTTTCACCCCACCTAGTTTCTGTGTTGCTCCCGTTCTGTTTTTCATAGAATTGGTTTCGGTTGGAAGGGATCTTTAAAGATCATCTGGTCCAACCATCTTGCCATGGAGGAATGTCTGTTGCTGTCCCAGCTGAGTTCAGTCTCCTTCAAAACCTGTCTCTGGGAGGTGAGGGCTGCTGGTCTGTTGCACTCTTGCAATTTGTGTTGCCCTTGGACTTCAGTTCTGCATCTGTGTCTTCGGGGAGGTCTGCTGGCTCATGTTCATCTGTCATTGGCCCCTGATGGGCTATGTTGCCATCCCAGGGTTTGGCATGGAAGAATGAGTGGACATGGCTGCTCTGGTCCGGAGAGGGCCTCCTCTGCTTTGCATGGTAGGAGGAGATGCGAGGTGAGAACCAGACACATGCCTCTGGGGACTGTAAGCATCCAAGGCATTAAATCTGGTCTCGGTTCACATCAGAAAAGCAGATCAGCACTGGGGAGGGAAATGCGTCTGCCTATGGTGACCATGGTGCCCTTCACCTGGGCCTTTCTGGGTTGTCAGAGCTGCTGGCACTCTGGGGATGGTGTCTCAGGACCATCTGCTCTGGCTGTCTGTCCTCCACAGAGCAGCATCACGAGTATCTCTTTAGCCTGGGCGTAGCTGCCTACTCCCCCTTGGTCTGTGTCTGAGCATCTCCACTGCTTCTGCTCTCCTTCCCCTGGCCATTGGCATTTAAAATGCTGTGAACACCCTGGCTGTTCATCCCCCGCTGTGTGGCTCTGCTGCAGCGGCTGTTTGAGGGGTATCACCAGGTCCCAGCAGACCCTAACATAAGGACAGCAAGTGGAGTAGAAACCAGCTGTATTCTAGGTGAGTTGACCATAAGTGGGATGGTCCCCCCAGTGGCAGAGACGGGATGGTGTTAAGATCTCCTGGCCCATCTCTGGAGGGAAATGCTGGAGGAGGTTAATCTGAACAAACCAGCCCTGTGGATTTTAAGTGGATTAGTTGAACTCCACTGTTCCCAAAACAGACACACCCTTCTGGGGAGGACATGGAAGCAGATTAGGCAAAAATCTATTTAAGGCTGTGTTAATTCTAGATAAGTGTAAGGGGATTAACACCTATCCACTTAAAAGAATTAATTGGAGTCAACTTTTCTCTGTGTCCCCAAGTAAGCAAGTCTCGGCAGCTTTCCCTGTTCACTGTCCTGGGCCGTGGCTTTCCTTGCACATTGCCCGGGAGCTGACATCATGGTGGGGGTGAACCTGCTTCTCTCATGATGATTATCCTCAGGGGTCTCATTAGGCAATTGAACCCTTGTGTGAAGGTAGGGGACAGAGGGCAGGAAAATTATGGTCACCATCAGTGCAATTATCAATGCTAATTAGCACTGAGCGGGACTGATGGCAGGAGGTACAGACCATGCCAAGTGTTGTCTGATGAGCAAGGTGAGCCTCGTGTCAGAAATGTGGGCTGGAGCTTTGCAGGGGCTTTCATGGACAGGCAGCTGTGAAACGTGTGCATATCAGTTTGTTTATTTTTTCCTCACCATGCTTTGGGTGAACTCTTTTTGGGTTCCCCAGCCTAAATATTTGAGGAGGTGTCCACAGCCAGAGGCTGCCAGTGGTCATGGATTCAGACTCTTGATATTTTGGCTGGCTTTAGCGCCCGGGTGGCAGCACCATATCCTGACCCCAGTGGTGCCCAAGTGGAGACAGGGCTCACGCATGCTGCTGCACCAATGTCCCAGGGGAACGGCAGTGAGGGGCATCTCCCCTTTGCAGAAGGGTTGGGAGAGGCAGTAGCCGGGCTGGTGACCAGGCAGGGCTCGCAGGAGTGGATAGTGATACGATGATGGTTTGGGGGCACTCCGAGAGGTGGGAGCAGCTTCATGCGCGCCTCCCTCCCTTCCCTGCTCCCACCTGCTGCTCCCATTTCCTGCAGCAGTGCTGGGGAACAGCAGCTGGGTGTTCAGTGCCGTCCATCCACTGATTGCTTTGGGTGTTTGTGATTCTGCCTGGGCTGCCCCATTCCCATGAGTGAAGAAAGGGAGGGTGCCCTGGGGCTGGCAAGCTGCCTGCATCCCAGCCACGCTGTTCTCTCCCCTGTGGCCACACTGATGCTGATAGCACCGCGCCTTACGGGATGTCTTCTCATCTCACAAACGTGGTCTTTTTTATTGCGAGTTGTGTCACGCCAACACTTACAGGTTGAGATCAAAGCCCTCTGCATCTCGCTGCTTTGCAGGGTCTCCCACGCTGGAGCTCAGGGAAGAGGTTGTGCGATGGGGGGCAATTCAGTGATATGTACCTGAGGGATACTCGACCACACTGTCACCTCCCCATCCTCCCCTGGGGTCCTGTCCCTTGGGTCCTTTGGGATTGATCCTTCAGGATCAGCCCAAAGCATGCAGGCTGGCTGGCTTGATGGGAAGGGCTGCAGCTGCTGCGGGAGAGCTGAGCTGGCAGCTGCCACCCTGGGGGAAGGCACAGGCTCCCCAGGAATAAAAACCCCCAAACCCTTCCCCAGCTCTGCTGAGACTCGACAGGTTGGGTGGCTGCAGCTAAATGAGCTAAGGAAGGCTGCAGGGGGAAGGCGGTGGCGGAGCCCAGAGCAGCACCCGGGGCCAGAGCCGTTGCTTGGCTTCAGCTTTCATGTGGCCGGATCCACAGCAATATAAAACCACAGTCACCTCACTGACTTGGGTGCAACCAGCCTGATTTACTCTCGTCCCTGAGGACCCGCCTGGCTCAGCAGCGTGTTGAGCACTGTCTGCTGTGCCCTGCGTCTGCTGCCTCTGGTAAAACATTATTTGTATTTCTGTTGTCGCTTTTTTTCCAGCCGTTTAGCTGTTCTGCTCCCATTAACATTAATGGGAGCCATGAGACCAAATCTCCAAGCACAGCACTGAAAATGGACCCTGGTGCATAAGAAATGCACAGTGATATCTTTTCTGCCAGCCAAAGTGCTGGGGTTTTTTAAAGATAATCTCAAATTCTCTTACCCTTTCTCCCATGCCCCTTTTTCTGCCAAACACTAAATAACTAAAGAAAAGTTTCATTACTACCCAAGTTTGCTAAAAAATATGATTTTCATTCAGGAGCATGATGGATTTCAATATGAGTGAAATGTCAGACACAGCTGGAGTAGTTTTTTGAAAGCATTGGTATGTTTGGAGAGCCACAGAGACGCTCAGCAATAATTATGCCAGTGAGCCCCAGTTACTGGTGGCCCAGTAAAGGGACGCAGCGGTCAATTGCTTTGTTATTTAATGTGGTGCCTTTATGTTTCAGAGGTGCAATTGTATATTAAAAGCATCTTTGCTTCTCCAAAACAGTTAAATAATAGGTTTTTGTTGCTGTGCAGCACTTCTTGGTTGCAGGGTGAGAAGGCAGTGCCCTTGGGGCTGCGCTTCTGGTTTGGAGAGCTTCTGGTTTCCCCTCAGCAGGGGAGAAAATGGGTACTTTTTGTTACATTGGAAAAAGTGGTTTCATGGTGCCAGGTGGTTTGCTCCTGCTTTACACCTGGGCGTGCTCATATTGCAGGGGAGGGGGAAAAAAGGCATCTTACTGCTGGGGAACATGGTAACCCTCCCACCCCCAAAATCAAGTCTCAGCCTCTGCTCTCTGAAGCATCTCAGCTTCACAAAGGAACATGTCTCTTCCTTTCCTCTTTTTCCCTTGAGGAAAAATTGAGAGCTTTCAGAGAAATTGTCATTTTTTTCTGATAGCATATTAATTAATCGCTGCTTTTTTTTTTTTTTTTAATTTATTTTTGAGAGGCTGTATCTTCTGTAAGAAATCTTTGGGTTTCATTGGGTGCAGTCCCCACTGGCCTCAGTGCAGGGGTCTTGGTGTCATGGCAGGTCCCAGCTGTGAAGGAGCTGCCTGTTTTTTTGGAAGGTGCTGCAGCTCTCAGCATGGGGTGTGCTTATTCTCACCATCTTCTCATTTCCCTCCTTCTTGCCTTGCAGAGGTGTTGAGTCCAGCATTGCAACCGGGCAGCAGCGACAGAGAGGGTGTTGACACTGGACCCCAGAGACCACTCTCCCCTGTCAGCTATGAGATGATGATCTGTGAGATCTCTGCAACGCCTCAGGAGCCACGTCCCCCGTGAGCCACGGTGTACCCTGTGCCAGCCGGTCGTACCCTGTCCTGTACATAACCAGTGAGATGTCTGTAAAAGATTTTACCCCTTGTAATTTTTTTTTTTTGCTCCCCTCCCCCTGTTCCCTCCTTCCCCAGTTTGTTGATTGTGTTGAAATTGTTGGAGTTTGTAACAGTAACTTTCAGAGAATATTGTACTAAAGAGAAAATTGCACTCAATAAAAATGATGAAATAAACACGATTCCTCTCCTTCCCCTTCCCAGGGGCCGTCTTTCTGCTGCTGGTTTCTCTTCAGCTTGGAGATGGGTGAATATTTGCAATGAATATTCATTTGGAGAACTGGCAGCACTCCCTTGTTCCTTGACTTACCTCGAATTTTGATGTCTATCAGATCTGGCTCTCTGGTTTGTAAATGAAGTGACTTTATTCTCAGTGATCCCTATCGGAGGTTGCTTGCTGCAAAAAGCCAGAAGAAGGAATTTTCTTGGCATGTTTTTTTTTTTTTCCACAAAGTACATTTCAAAGCCCTCATGTGCAGTTGCACAGGGAAGCCACACTGGAAGTGCTGACTGGGATGAAAGTGCAGTCTGCACTGGGGGAGCGTGGCGGCTCCTCACTTCCTGACTCCTGCTGGAGCCTGTCGATTAAAAGGCCGATGCTCAGCTTGAACCTGCTTGCCTTAAGAATGACTGTAAATAACTGCAGGAAAATGGATTCTTCTTTTTGCATTGGCTATGCTTGGCTATTTTATCCAGCTGGGACCATGCATCCCATCCAGAGGATGCTGCCTGAGGGTAGGCGATCCTGCTGGCATTGGGTGACCACAGGGAAGATCCTCCAGCTGGTGATGAGGGCTAAAATGGCAAAGTTTTGTAAATGGATATATTTAGAAATGTGCAACGACCACCCAAGTATTTGGGATTCAGAGAGAGGAGCTGCTGCTGGGAGAGCTTTTGAGGTGAGAAGTGTGGGTTTCCCCTGCCCCATGATTTTGGGGTGATCTTAGAGGGAGGTAGGCATCCTCTGATTCAGCTGTAGGTGTGGCTGGCCCGTCTCTGAGGTCTCCGCTTCCCTGTAATTCCCAGATCGGTGGTATTGCTGATGTGGGGCTTTCTCATGGCTGCTATCAAGAGATCTTTCTGAGTTATTGCTCCATCTCTGGGGTCATTAAGAGCTGGGTTTTGGAGTTTTTTTTCTGAAGCTTTTTCTTAACAAGTAAGTTAAATGTGTTCACAGCGACAGCTCCAGATCCCTGCAGTCAGGACTCTGCTGCCCCGGGCTCACATATGCAGTAAGGTTTGCCTCACACGTCGTACATGGGAAGAATGGCAACCCCAGAGTAGCTGGTTTTTTGGGCGGTTTGTTGGGGATTTTTTTGCCAAGCCCATCCTGACAAATGAAACCAGAGTACCTCTGCCATAATATCGAGCCTCCTGGCAGGTCTTTGGATAAACAAGATGCAAATTGACAGCAGCTGATGGAAGGCAGACTGAAGTTGTTGGTGCATCCTTAACTGGGTAGGTGCTTGATTTAATGGGCTATTGGTGTGGTTTAAATTAATGTCCATGTTTCCTGGATCCTCTGGGATTTGGGGTGAAGAAAGGGTATATGCCTTACACAGGTTGCCTGGAGGTTTTCTCCTTAAGTAACCAAAAGATGTTTACAATCAGTGCTTAAGATTCCCAAAGTAGCCTGCCTGGGAATAGCCTTTTAACAGGGTCTGGAGGAGCCCTGCTGACAGTTTGATGGCTTAATGGGGCTCTGAAGGATGGAGGGGGAGCTCGGGCAGCTGCACCAGCACAGCCTGAGCTGCTTACCAAAGCACAGCTGGGACAGGGCTTTGGCCTGTCCCTGCCCTTGCTGGGCAGCTGCTTGTCCTGGGGCAGTCCCTGATGGAGCCTCACCTCGCTGATAGGCATTTATATGGCTGCAGGCTCTGGCCCCTGTGGGTTTTTTTCCCTATGAGGTAAGCAGCCACCAGTTTCACCTGCATCCCAGCTGGAAAGAGATGTCATTTACCAAGGCCACACGGAGTCCAAAAAACTTTTCCTGAGCTTCGAATATAGATACAGGCGTCTGTCAGCCAGAATGGAGACTAACTCTCAAAATGATAAATCTTTCCTTCATGGCTCTCAGGTTTGAAAAATGGAAACAGCATGTTGGCTTCAATTACTCTGCAGCATCTTCCAGAAATTTCAATATACCTGATACTCCGCACACCAGCTTGATGCCAGCCTAACTCAGTTGCCGTCAGTAGAGTAACTCCTGATTTACCCTACCGCAAGCAGAGAATTGAGCCAGGACTGCACTTGACATGGCAGGTGGGAGGAGTAGCATTGCCAGGCCGGTTCCACGGGATGTTCTGTGGGGTGCAAAGTGGGGTGGCCTCAGAGGGGTTCACTCGTGGTGTCTGGTGGGAGACACTTTCTCTGTTGCCAAGGGGCACAGCGCTGGCCTGAGGACAGCCCTGGCCCGGGGAAAGAGAGGAGCCAGGAAGGTACTGGCTGCACAGAGAGAAGTGGCAGTGAAGGAGGGGGAGATGGGAGACACACACAATCCCCATCCTCTCCCACCTCCCCTCTCTTCTGTGTTTGGCAAGGAAAGACAAATAAAAGACAACCCCAAGGGGACCATAGTCTAAATTGTAATTGCAGCAATATAGTCCGATTATACCATTGTGTGCCAACCCACATTAAGTGGCAGCATCTGCTGGAATTATTGGAGATGCCTCATCACCTATTAAAAGTGCTGGGTTTTTCCTGGAGGACAAGCCAGGCAGGCTGCAGTGCTGCTGGAGAGCCTGTGCTGGAGCCAAGAGGGCTCAGATGAAGTAGGGCTGAGGCTGCTGCTCTGTTGAAATCTTCTTCAGGCCCTGTGGGAGAGGTTTTGGGGGATGCTCTCAAGAAAGCCACCTCCTGTTCCCAGCCAAATTGCTTGTTTCTATTTATCAGGTCATACCACATACACCTCCTAAGCAACATGCACGCACCAATGTGTGTGTGCGTGCACACACAGCCACATGCATGCACAGCTTGCACCCTCCCTGCACCCCAAGGGGCTCTGGGTGGGCTAGGATTTACAGCCTCTCAATTGCTTTTAGCTGATCTCCAGTAACCACCTTGACTCAAACTGCATGGCCACCCCCTTGCTGCTCCAAAAGCTACCACCAGCACTGGGAATCGAAACCCCCAGCCCTGTTTCCGAGCCAGCTGGGCAACCCCTGGGTGTGATTGTTTCTGCTTGCATTCTGGCATGAAGACATCTCTGCATCAGGGTTGCCCACAGCATTGTCTATACAGGAGTTCCTGGGCATGATGAGCAAGGGAATGACCAAACCAACAGCAACAGCTTTGACTTGCAAGTCGTCTCCTCCCCAGAGGATGTTTCTGGGTATCTTGCATGAAGCTCCCAGTAACACGCTCTCACCAAGTGAACCGGTCTAAGGGTGCACTTCATGTAATTTGGTCATGAGAGAAGACACTTTTGAGCTGCTCCTCCACTGTGAACTGGGCTCCTCTGCCCCACTTTCAGCAATGGACAGGAGAAGGGAGCTTTCCTGTAGGACCAGCCCCTTAGCAGCACCTCTTGCACCCATCTGGCCCTGGAAGATTGGGCAATGCTTTCAGCTATGAGGTGGAGCAGGGTACTGGCACTGACGTGGGTAGGAAATAATTTCTGCTGTCACCCCAGCCTTGGGGACTGTCCCTGCTGCTTGCAGACCTGCTGGGGATGCTGGTGCCTTCTTGCTAGCCCCAATGCTCCTGGTCTGATGACAAAGAAGCGCAGCAAATGGGTTTAGGAGGGGGTGAATTTCAGCCTGGCTCACGTAGGAGCAGTATGGGCAAGCCTTTATTTCTGGTTTTACACAATCAGGAGGGCTTGGTGAGGGGCCTGTTGTGCTGCTGCACACTGCCTGGCACAGTCTGTTGCTCACTCCCCAGCAAACTGACTCCAAAGGTACACAGAAAGTGCGAAGCTGGACTCCCGAAAACCTCAAAATATCCATGCTGCCTGGCTCAGGACCCTCACATCCTGGCTACAAGGTGATCATTCATTACTCCAGCCGAGAGGGTGTTTTGCCGTCCCTGGATCTCTGCCACACTCAACGTGTGGTGCTGGAGCTGCTCCTGAGCCTTTTATCTCCTGGCACCACGCACAGCCCATGCATTATTTACTGCGCGCCTTCCCGGCACAGTGCTGCGCGTCGAATTATTCATTTCCCTTGTGGGCTTTTTCCAGAGGTCTCTTATCAGAGTTTCTTAGTTCTTTATAAACACTAATGAATTTATTTCCCCATACCCTTATGAAGGAGACGGGGTATTATATCTTCTTTATACACAGCGAATTTGAGCATGGATTTGGGGACTTCAAAGGACAGGCACTCGAGCAGGCTGGAAGTGCTGGTTTGCCATGGACCGATTGTGTTTGGCACCTGGTGTGTTCAGCTCACCCTGCAGTGGCTGTGAGCACTCAGCTAACTCCAGGTGTCCCAGCAGGAAGGGTAGATGATTCCCATCCCAGTGCTGGCCCCTATGCTGGTGGTCACTCCTAATCCTTCATCCCAGCAGCACCTTCCTCCGGGGTGACCCTCATTCCCTCCTGTATTTAGCATTTATTTGAATGCTGGGTTCTGCAGACATAGGGGTTCAATACTGCCTGTGATGACTCCACCATGGAGGATCTCATCTGCCTTAACGCTGCAGAATAGGGTGCAGCTTTGCACTCCAGACAGGTCTGTAATAGCTCCTCGAATGCACATCCAACAGCAGGGTATTAACTCCTGGTTTCTGCTGGGAGGTGGCCGAGCCTGTTCTTGAAGTGGTTCCTGTACTGAATAGTGAGGGTCATCAGGCAGCATACACATGCAATTTCTTAAAACAAGTGTAACCAGAAGAAGGATAAAACCACCTCAGCAGCTTCATCTACCACCATGGGATTTTTTCCTGAGGACAAGTCAGGGAGAAACCTGATGGATTATTTGTCTGGGACCTGCTGTCCCCAACACAGTCATGAAGCTCATGTCTGTCTGTAGCTGTAATTGCAGCCATAGACTCTCCTGTGGGCTCACTGGGAGCCACCTGTGGTGCAGGAGCATCCTGTCCTTGCCTAGTCCCTGCTCCCATTTGCTGCTGCAGGCATTCCCTGATAAGCTTTCCTCCCCTCTTACTGACTTTCTGAATTGGAGCAGGGGCCACAGACATTATTTGCCACTCCACAGACCTCTTTCCTGGGTGCTGTGCCCTCCAGTGCTGCTGGTGCCCCCATGCTCCTTGCCTACACCAGCTATTCATGTTCCCTCGCTCTTGAGGTGGTGTCACTTCACTGACCATCTTTTAGCCATGCTTGGCTCTTGTTTGCTTTCCTGTGCATGTCTCTCTGCTCGTCTCTCTGCTGGACCTCTTTTAGATTTTCCCTCTTGCTAAGGCCCGGTTGACTTGACCAGAGGTGTGGAGAGAAGCGGTGTGCACTGGGGCAGAAGGTGTCAGGTCAGCACCATTTTTAGCTTGGGGAGGATTTATTAACTGAGGCGTGATGTGTGTGATAGCCGGGAACCAGCCTGGGGCTGGGAGTGCCAAACCCTCCTCTCCCAGTGCTGAGCTGCACTAATGAGCCCAAATGGCAGACAAGGGCACCTCTGAGCCTAAACTAATTAGCCCATTTGGGCTGTGTGGGGGGCATCAGCCTGCATGCCGGGAGGGAGCTGGGCCCTCCATGGGGCTGAGCCAGACTGAGGTGCCACCAGCTGAGACCCTTCTCTGCTGGAAGAGGTGGCCAGTGCCACATCCCCCAAACCAGAGGAAGCCTCTTCAAGAGCAACAGACACTCATTCCCAGCCTGTTCTTGTTGGGAATGTGAATGCACCTCTGCTGCACATATGTGCCTGCTCCCACCATGCACAGGGACAGATTCAGCTCCTCTGCAGGAGCCTCCTGCACCTGGTGGGTGACATACTCCTCTTCCCCATGTGCCTAGAATATGAGCCTGCCCAGGGAGGTGGCAGCTGGGTCCCACATTGGTATTACTGAGCATTTCAGTAGGGCCTATAATGAAAGGACAGGAGTAATGATTGTAAGGAAGAAATTTTTCTCTGTTAGGGTGATGAAACACCGGAACAGGTTGCCCAAAGAGGTGGTAGATGCCACAACCATGGAAACATTCAAAGTCAGGTTGGACAGGGTTCTGAGCAACCTGATCTAGTTGAAGATGTCCTCTCTCATTGGAAGGGGAGGTTGGACTAGATGACCTTTAGAGGTCCCTTCTAACTCAAACCATTTTATGACTCTGTGATTCTATTGGAGCCTTCAGTGTGCAAAACAAAACCAGATGCATCCATCAGTGTGTGGAGGAGATACGGACACGTGTGTACCTACTAACATGTTGGATGGGGAACAAACCTTGTACTCTTTGGGGAAAGAGTCTGAGCAGCATCCTCTCCATCCTCCCATCTCTCCATAAAATGCAAACAAACATCCTTCTTCTTTCTGAAGCTGTACCTGCTGGTGCCTGGGCTCTGGGTGAGCTCTGGGCCAGCCTGCAGCCATGCTGTCTTGGTGTCACACCATGCACAGCTGTTCTGCCAGCAGCGTGCCCATGATGCTTTGTAGCTCCAGCTCCTGCCTTCCCTCTCTCTGCAAAGCTGCCTGCGAGACGCTGCTCTCATTAGAGCAGCGACACCCGTATGGATAGCCATGACAAGCAGCAATTATTGCACTGACAAAACAAAAGTTTTGAGTTGTTTTGCAAATATTTTTGAAGCCCCAATACAGCAGCAGCAGTAGGCGTAATTACACATAAAAATGTATCTCCTTTATAGTGTTTTAATTATCTACTCAGGTGAACCATAATTTGAGGGGAAAAGCTTTAAATCTGTTCATTTCTAATAATAAAAAACGAAGTGGGAGAGTGTTATTTTAATGTAATTAAGAGAAGATACAGCTGAATGGATGGTTTAGAGAGCAGGGATATGTGCTGTTCTCCAGCAACCTCTGGCTCTACTCCCTTCTCTATCCCTGCCTGTGTCCTTTCTCTTCGATGGGCAGTGCATTAACACCATGGTAGTAATAAGCTTCAATTCACATGTAGTGCCAATACTAGTATGTGCCAATACTTGTATGTACTAATACTAACCAGTCTTGTCATCAGCATTCTCAATCCTGGCCTTGCCAGGACCTGCCCTGTAAAGTCTGGGACCACTGGGCAACCACCCCTGAGACTTTTCTGCTCTTGTAATCCACTCTCCAGCCACATGTCAGCAGACCCTCTGGAGGCCAGTGTTGGATTGAGAATTAAACTGGGGAAAGGGAGTGGGGAAGGACAAGCCAGCTCACAGAGCAGTGTCTGACAGGGGTGGAAATCCTGTAGGAACACTTGGGATCAAATATGTTGGGAAGCTGAGAGTTAGCACTAGTGATGCTCAACCTAACTGATATATGGTCTCTGTTACTCCATCTTCTTTCCTTCCACTAGACACGCACTTTGCATACCAGGTTCATCTTGTCTTTCCAACTGAGATCCCCTCGGGGAGCAGACAGGCTGGGCATCTCCCAGGACTTGGGAATCCTTGAAGACCAAGATGCCTACAGTGGTGGCAGCTGTGTTGAGTCCTGCATTAAATCTAGTTCCAGGGCTCTAGCTTCTGCTGAGCATAGGCTTACCTGAGACACTAATTGTTTCCTTCCCCCTCTACCACTTCAATTTCTGAGCTGCTGTCAGGCAAGGCACCTTTTAAAATAAGTTATTCCCCTACAATTTGCTGTAATGCACTGCTTTCCAAGAGAGAAATGACTGCTGAACTTAATTTTTCTTATAATGGTTCCTCAGAGCCCCAGATAACATCAAAACTTAGCTTTTTTGGGCTATGTGCTCCACAAGTGTGGTACATGTCCCTCAGAGCCTGCAAACAGAATAGATGATCCATCTTCTGGGGAGGAAAGCTAAGGCACAAGGGGATAAGGTGACTTTTTCAGGAGTCTGAAGGCAGGGCATCTTGGGAATGCTGCAGGTGTTCATGTAAAGCACACAGCTCCCTGTGTTCATATCTCCCAGGGACCCAGCTAGCAAACAGGGCTGTTTTTAGCAGTGCACATACTTTCCCAGAAAGACAGAAGGCCTTGCTGCCTGTCTCTGCCACTCCTGTTATCGTGAATGTCAAGCACTTTACAAACAGAAGTATTAAATGTCAGATCCTGTCCCTTACAAGCCCTGCTTGTAATTTGAATGCTCAGACATGCTTGGTGTTCATCTCAATCCTGTTTCCTTCCTCTGATAAGCGGTGTCCCTTGTACCACTGCATTTTGAGGTGAGATCACAGAGCAGTGCTCTTTATGCTGTTCTGGACCTTTGTCCCAATGTCTTCATCCTCTCTCCCTGGTAGTTGAAAATACTTAGGATCAGATCTCCATTTGGCTCTCTGCTTTAGGAACGGTAACATGCATTCTGGGTGAGGGGTTCAGATCCCAGTAACTCTGGTACTTCCCTGTGCTGGTCCCTTTAATTATCAGAACCAAGCCTTCCCTTGCAGCTGTGTCTAAATGAGAGCTTGTCTCCTTAAAAGCTCCAGGCTGCAGCCTAGGCAGAGGTCCTCTAGGGTTGCTTGTGTGGTCTTGTGTTCACTTTTATCTTGGGTAAGTGAAATAGAGCGTGCTGCATCTATCTCTTGTGTCTCATTCTGTGAGCTATCATGTGGCTTTTTTCCCTTACTGTTTCTCTATCAATTCTCTGTATTTGCTGGTAGTTTGGATAACAACACTGCTCTGGGTGGTCCAGCAGTGGTATGGTTTATGCCCTTGGAGGGATACCAAGGCTTCCTATTCCTATGCTATCCCTTTCCCTTTGGTGTATGTGCAGGTATTGTGCTAGTCCCTTTCTCACTTTTGGCAGTGAGAACAGCTACTATGGCTGTCAGCCTTCTGGTAGCTTCTTCTTGATGTAAAAGTCTTCCCCCAGGAACAAAGAATGTGCTAACTCCAAGTGCATGGGTGATGTAAAATGCTAAGCTCTATTCTGTCTGGTGCCTTTGAGATGGAATTTTTCATCTGCACTTTGGCATTGACACAGTAAAATAATACATAAATCACACATAATAAATTGAAGCAAATATTGCATGCTGGTGCCCAGAAATTTGGAACTTGCTGCATGCTCAGTGCAGGCTAATGAGATGTATTTTAATAATTACAAATGAACCTGTGGCCAAAAGAGCCTTTACTGAGCACACCTGTAATGAATTCTGATGCCGATGGTCCCCACAGAATGCTGATAATCACATTTGCTAGTGCATTAGCAATGATTATGGGGTAAACAATAGCTTCCACTTGAATTTGTCTTTTGACCTGTTGACTGTAGCAGGGAACTTTTTCTATTTCTGAAATATTTGTAAATATTTTACCAGGCCTTCACACTGGTTGTTTTATTGTTGGGTTTTTTTAATTTTTTTCTTTATTTGTTGAGAATTGACAAGAATTATATTTACCCTCTATATAACCTAAGGAGCTCATGGTTGTTTTCCCCCTTCCATCCTTTGTTAGCATAATTGTTCTTCCCACAGTGACTGCTGCGTGGTTTGTAAGCTTATTTCAGGCTCAGCTGTGGGGATTAGTGATAACGCTGCCTATTGTATGAAGGTTCATATTATTTAAAATTGGAACTAGAACAAAGGCAATTCAATTCCAGTTCCTCACTGTATGGGTAAAATAGCATTTGCCGACACCATCCAGGAAATGCAAGGTATGACCTGAGTTTCTGCCTCTTGAGGCCAGTGAAAGGAGTTAAATATGGCTGGGCAGCCTCCATTCAGTGTCAGAATTTGGGCAGAAGGGGAGAATGGCTTTTCTTTGGGCTTCCCTTTGAGTGATGGTTGTTATTAATGCCTTGTTAAGCACTGTTATTGACCTATATATCTCCATGTAGCTGGTGCAGCAGGAAGGGGACAGGGCATTGCAGGGGAAATGCTCAGTTTTAATTTCTCCTTCTGGCTTGTTAAAATTCCAGAACCCTAGAGGCTTGGGATCATTTCAATAGGTCTATGCCGTCAGCTAAGAGTGAGGCCGGGACTGCTTCTGGCTCCAATGATCTCAGCTTGCTTCATGCCCATGGTGCTGCTATAACTGGGCCTCTGCTGAGCTGAAGGCAGGGAGTCTGAGCTGGCAGCCCCTTCCCCTTTCTACACAGCCAGTATCATGAGCCCAGGCCTCCAGCAGACAGTGCAGAAGCTATTTGTATGTCCTCAGCCAGTCTAATGCCAGGAATGCTTGCAAGAACATGTTAGATGGAATTTGCGTCCTTCTCTTGGTGCATGTAGAGCTGGTGTCCTTGGGTATTGGATGACTCTCAGGAGGCTGCTCCTGGCCTGGTTAAAGCAGAGGAGCTTGTGTCAGGACAGGGTGGTTTTTGCTGTCCCTCAGTGTGGGAAAGGCAGAGAGTGTGAGAAAGGTCCCAAGCTGGCATGGCAGCACCACTGGCTTCTCTTGAATCTCTCCTTTGGGATTGTGCAACCCTCTATCCCTGGCACTTTGTGCCTTCACTCTTTAGATTTCATTTTGACTCTGAATTCAAGGGATGAAGGAAAGATATTACTGTCTCTCCTTCCATGGAGCTCCTACAGTTATCGATGTTCTTATTATAATGTTTTTGTCAGGAACATTCAACCCTCTGCTCATCTCTCCCTCTATCCTGTCACCAACCCACCTAGGACAGCATCAAGGTCCTGTACTCCTCTTGCCCTGTGTGGTGGTGCTGACTTCTTTAGGCTGGGAGATACCAGGTGTGACCTGCCCTGGCCACTGCCAGCCCATAACCTGCCCATCACCCTTCTCTACTACCTGAGCAGCAAAAGGAGCAGAGAACGTGAGAGGTGTGTGTTTATGTGTGAGGGGCGGTGAGAACCTCCAGATACACAAAAGCTGGAGGAACCACCAGCAGCTGTAACCCTGGCAACTGTGTCTCAGGATTTGAATGTAATTATACCTCGAACGTGATAAACACTCTGAAGGACTCCTTATGCGGAGATCATACTAAACAAGTCTTTGAAATTGCCCTCATCAAATATTGATAGAGGGAGAGGTTTTTTTTAAAAAAAAAAAAAAGAGAGAAAAGGTGAATTCTTGCTCTTCCCACAAGCCATGGGCTAATAAGGATCTGCAGGTTTATCGCTATGGTGTAAGCCCCACTGAGAGCTCTAGTGCGCAGCAAAATTAAAAGTAGGGGGGATAAGAGAAATAAAACCATCAGGTGAGGCAGCCATATCGATTGGCATTTTGCTTTATGTTTGGAATGCAGGAAAGCAGTGACAATAAGCACCATTTATCTTGCCCAGCCAAGGTGGTGATGGTTTAATTGCTGCAAGGGGTGATGGTGGGGAGGAAGGGGTGTTTCTGAGGGCCCATCAAGGTGGAGAGTTGTGTTGGTCAGCAGAGCACTGAAGCCAAGAATCTCCTCCCACCTGTGGGCGTGGAGACAGCAGCCAGAGTGTTTACCATAGGGAGTGCAGGTTGCAGGACCAGATTGTTTCCAGTGCCTGTGGAGTGGAAGTGCAGGAAGCATCCCTGGGAGTGGTGGTGCTGCCATTCTGGGATGCTCCAGCACTTGTTTCTCCTTGCTGGTGCTCATCTCTGCCAGCACTCTCTGTCCTTGGAAGAAGTTCACTGGGCTTTGGTAGTGTGGAGGGAGCTGGACTGTGCTGCTCCTTTTTCACCCTCTCCTTAAGCCTAGTAGGTGTGAGAGGTGTATTTCTTAAAAACAATAGCACGAGTTGTGTTAGGACTGGCTCTTGTGCTCAGCAAATGCCCTATCAGATGTTTAGAGGAGGTTTGGTGAGTACAGTAGCTTGTCTCCTGAGTGATCTCCCAACCACACGTGGGACCAGGGATAAAATGGGCAAAGAATCACCCTGCACAGAAAGAGTGCTCAGCTAAAACTTCATTGGAACAGGGGCTCTGGAGATGTGGAGAAGGAGTAGAAGAGAGGTAAACATCTGTGTGGGCAATGAGTGTCAGGAGAAAGAAGGCTGGAGAGAGCTAACTTTGGCTGTGAGGTGCTCACTGCTTCTATGAGTTTGCATTTAACATGGAGAAGAGGCAAACAGCTGAGAGTGTGGGTGCTCTCGCTGCAGGTTTGTTTGTTGTGAGTGTTGATTGCTTGACCATAGCTAACTGCCACCTGGGCTGATGGAGACCTGGGAGGCAAAGGCATGTTTACCCTGTGTGCTGGGTTGCTGCAGCGGTACTGCCAATGGCTTGTGTTGCTTTCATTGACTGTAGGTTTTATCACTTGGTGTTTGCAAAGCAAACCTGAGCAGCAGAAAGAGGCAGCAGCTGACATCTTGATGGGAGCCATCAGCAGAGCAGTGACCAACATTGTGGCCAGGGGTGACTGGGAGTGCAGCCAGAGAGCAAATGGGATGCTTCAGCACTTTAGTATGAATGATGGAGGCATGATGGAATTACCAGCTTGGTGGAGAGACATATATCCCTGGTGGCAAATATCCCCCCACTCCCTCTATAAAGCATTACTGTTTCTGGCAGGCCTGGCCTAAAACCTGCACTTGAAACTCTCAGAAGGGCCCTGGCAAACATCTCCTGAGCGTGAAGAAAACCACGTCCAAGCTCCAGCTGCCCAGATCCGTGAAGTCAAACTGACACCAAGGGATGTGCCAGGAGAGATGAAAGTTTTACAGCTGTGACCAAACAGGAGTGGCATGCAGTAGACACCTGTACTATGTGCCCATTGCTCTGGTGTCCTTTGCTCTGTGCCAGGGTTCTGTTTGCTGGACACAGCAGGCAAACCTATGATGTGCAAATGCTGGAGCCTTATCATGCACTACTGGCTAGTTTATGGGCTGCCTATAAACTGCTGGAAGCCTCTGCAATGCCAGTACTGAGTATTCGTTACTGCTGATGTAGCTAGGAGAGGAAATAAGGGGGAACTACATCTCTAAAGGATTTTGACTGGGTTGCTGGGGTTGCTGGTACAACGCAGAGGGTGGCTTTATGCAGCGCAAGTCAGCTGTGACTCAGGCTTTGAAAGCAGTAGGTCTGTTAGACTCCTTGGTGCTGGGAGATGATTGCCAAACAGCATGTAGCATGTCAGAGGGAAAGAGCTGCAGGTTGTCTTCTGAAAAGCATTTTACAAATGATTTAAAGAAAACTGCACTAAACCTATGGCCACTCTGCCTCCTGCAGAGCTGCTGTCTGAAGCAGTTTCCTATCTGAGAATAGACTGGGATGGATCCTATGTAGTATGTGATGGTGACCGCTTGCTGTTAGCTGGACCAGTAAAGAGGGGTCTGGACAGCATTTTGTATCTGAAGCCTTTGAGGGGAAGGATCCAGATGGTGCCTGCACCTCTTGTTTATCAGGGTAAAAATAAATAATCCAAGTCTTCCTTTCTCACTGAAAGTTACCACAAATTCCCCTTACAAAGGCTTGAGCTTTTGTAAGGAATGAAGGAAGTTGGGTTCCTGTGCACCCCTGGAAAATGCTCCTGTGATTGGCAGAAGATGTCAGTGGCTGATATCTGTCAGACACTTGATGCATCATGGACCTCTGAGGGTTGTGAACAAGAGGGCAGATGTGGACAAACATCACCCAGGTTGTGTTCAAGGAAGAAATATGCACTGAGGTTAGAAATGATGCTTTGACCTTTAAGAAGAGGTATCTGTGTGAGGTGGTTGGGGTGCAGGGAATCTTTTAACAGAACAGCTGAACTGTTGGACTGAGGCAGGCAAAGAGTATCCCAGCAGAGGAGCTACCTCTCCCAGGAAGGCTCCCAGAGTTCATGCTTTAAAGGTTATTTCTCACTGGCAGCATCTGGAAGGAAACCTGGAGTGCTCAGAGGGAATTTGACTTGCTACAAACCCCATGTTTGTGGGCTTTTTGGTCTTTGTTTTTTTTAAATGTTAAAATTTGCTCTCATTCATTTCTTAAGGGGGAGGAACTGAAAAACCCAAACCCTTCCAAGCTTACCTCCCAGTGCAGAAGCACAAAAAGAGTGCCATTCCTGGAGTCAGTAGTAGGGTAGACCGTGCTTCCTCCTGCTCCAAGGTGGCAGAATAAAGAGCTCCTGCAGTCATCTTTTTTCTAAGAGTTGCATTGTTAAAACCTTCCTTAGGGAAATCCAGGGAGCGTAATTGCTCTGGTCTGACTCTGCCCGCTGAGCCGCTTGAATTAAGTGGGTGTTTTGGCATCCTGAGCAGAGCCTTGTGGGAAGTGACCTTCGCCTTCCGCCGCTGCACTCTGCAACCTGCTGCTAATTAGGATGGAGAGAGCCCTCCTTTGTTTTCAAATACTAGTTTACCTCTGTCTTTGCTTTCTGCCGAGAGCTGCCCAGTGTGACTTGGTGCATAATGAACGAGGCACAGCAGATGGTAGTGCTCCAGCACCCTGAAATACCACTTTTAACACCACACAAAGCTAAGCAGGAGGGAGCGGCCAGGCTTTGAGCTGCTTGCAGTCTATCCCCAGCAAAGCTTTTCATTAACCATTCTCAGTATTAACATCTGAAATGATGCTTTGTTCAAAAATAATAATAAAAAAAAAATCCCTGTGCTTTCATTCAGTATTTGCAAACTTGAGAGGCCAGGATGAGGAGGTGTTTTAGTGGCGTCAATGCATGGGGCATCGCTGAAGTCTGTGGACATGTGCAGGGTTTGGGGCAGGTGTCAGGCTGCCCACAGCCCCTTGAAAGACATGGCCTTTGTCTGCTCTTGGGACCATTTACTTGGGTCACAACTCCTCTGTAATGGTTTGAGAATTGCATCAGCTCTGGGTATTGGTAAAAGAGTGATGATGGATATCTAACTTTTGGAAAGCCCCTTATTTCCAACCTTAAAAAAAAAAAAAAGGGGGGGGAGACAAAGATGAAGCTTTCAAAGGCAAAGCTCAGTAGCTCTCCTGCAGGAGAAACTGGAATATGGGACACTTAGAAGGTTTAAGCCAAATTTGCTCTTAAAGAGGATTAGTTAAACTGTGTTAAATTTCTATGTGAACGCCCTCATTCAAATGTAATCCAGTTTATCATAATTTGCTTTGGAAATGAGTTTGGTAAACCCAATTAATGTCACTTTAATTCTGAATGAGAGCACTCTGTAGGGATTTGCTAATTTTGAAGTAATCCACTTTAAATTCACACCTTCAACTGATATGTCCAAACTTTATGTAGTGCTCCTTGTGAGACAGTGGTTAGCCACATCTGGTGGTGAGCAAACATGCCCATCAGGAACCTGGGGTGTTTCTTTGGACATGTAAAAGACCTCTGCCCACACTCTAGAAAAACTTAGACCACAATTTTTCTGAGATCCCTTGGATCAAGGGAATCCACCCCAAAAAGCATTGGGCACATGAGTTAGCTGAGCAGCAGGTTGCAGATGTGGACTGCGGATAGGTCAGCTCCCTGGAGGACATCTATGTGGTGCAAAAACACTTCAGGCAGTGGCTGCTGCTACTGCAAACCACATCGCAGCCTGTTGGCACACGTAGCTCACCTTTGGAGACCTGTGGCCCTGCAGGGCAGGAGCTCAGTGGAGTGAATGGAGGCAATGCAGAGTGGGAAGAAAAAGGAGCTCCTGACCCTTTGATGGACAGAGGTCACCATCTGCTTACCTGTTGGTGACCAAGGGAGTTGCTCTGATGTGGCCAGGCCAGGAGCCTATGAGAGAGGGACTGGTGAAGCATTCAGCCTTGGCATGTGGTGGTTGTTGGGAACAAGCCTGTGGTAACCCTGCTCCCCCCAAAAGAAGGAGGGAGAATGCTTCAGGTCATAGATGGGGTGCTGTGGGCTTGTCCTGTCCGAAGTATCCTGCCATGTACCTGAGCAAACAGCTGTAATGCTCCATTGAACAGAGGGCACTTCTGTGCAAGTTGTTGCTCATCGTGCAGCCCTGTGCACACTCCTCTGCTCTAGCTCAGCTGTAGGATTGCCTCAAAATAGGAACATGGAAACCTCCTAGGCCTCATAGTACTGGGCAGCAGGAACAGCAGTGAACAGAATGGCGGGTGTGTTGCTCTGGGATCAGCCAGGTGTTAAGACCATTCTTTGCTGAATACTGTGCAAGGGATCTGGTCCCTCCTGGTCAGGTGATGTGGCAGCTCTTGGCTGAAGCTGGAGGAATGTGCTCCACAGCTGAAGCAATGCCTGACACATCCTGGTAATTGAGCAGGTACTCAGAATGTGACTTGCTGGAGAAGGCAGTGTAGAGACTGAGTATCCACCCTGCAAGGACTTCAGGACCAGCATACCACACCAGCTCAATCTCAGCACTGTCCTGTCACATGGTGTTGCTCAGGTTTATGGGGTCTTAGGAAGCTGGTTCTGCTGCTGTGATGGCCATGGGCTGGCTGACTGCCTTTGGGCAGAGCTGTCTGCATGGAGCAGAGCAGTTGCTGGTGTCTGCATGGAACCAGCTCAAAGCTAACAGCCGCAGGAATGACTGCGCTGGTCTGGATCAGACCTGGCTCTGCAGGAGCTTGCTCAGCTGATTTGTACCTGCTTGGGCAGCCCCCAGCCTGGGAAATCTCGCAGCAGGTGAAGAGGTGACTGCTGCATCCTACAGCAGGTGCTGCCGCTGTTTGGTAAGCGTAGCCAAGGAGCAAGGGCTGATGCAGGCATCCTCTGCTTGTGCTGCATATTGGGTAGCGTGAGCTTTCAGAGAATTACTGTTGAAGAAGGAAAGCTCTTGGCAGAGCAGGGTGCAGGCCTGCCTACCTGCCATCTCCTTTGCTCATCACCAGTTTTCCTTGCATCCCTAGATACTGCTGAGAGATATTGAAGCTTGGATAGAAGCGCCGAGTTGGCAACTTTTAATATTGCTGAAACATAATCAGCTTTTGCTTCTACAGCAATTAGCATGTTATTACCCATAATGTTTTGCATGGCAATTTTGTTGTAAACATTTGTACTAATTCACCATAACCTAATTATTTTTATGACATGTAATTATGAAATATTTTTGGAGGAGGAATGGTTTCATTTTCTATTTATATCATTTCCTGGAAGTATCAGATATTTTTAACATCAGGAAATGGCATCTTCCCCCCCCTCAAGTAGACTGTTCGATTTACTGCCTCAACTTGCCTGGATGGCACAGTATCTGGGACTATGTTCTTGTGGAGGTGTGTAATGGATTATAGCAGATAGTAATTGAGCTGTAATTTGTGGTAGCATGACACTTAAATGGAGGAAGATAACAGGTGGCTTTCTTTGCTGCTCGGTGGGTGGATATGATGACTCCCAGTTACTGCATCTGCCATTATGTCCCCTTCTTAAGTATTTAAAGAAAGAGTGATGTGGTGAAGCTGTTGCCTTAGGACCATACCTTTCAGGAATGCAATTACCCTGAACTTGGAGGCAGGACCTCCTGAGGAAGATGTTAGTGGCTTTTGACATCAATAAACTGTTGCTCAGGTCTTGTATTTGAGAGGGTTGGCATCCCTGGACCAGAACAACTAAGACTCCTTAGCCCACCCTGTCTTCTAGCTTGGTGCAATTGTGTCGGTGTGCTAAGAAGGTGAGGATGCAGGGTACCAGTAGGTGGGTAGCAATGCCTGAAGAGAGACAAGAAACATCTGGACTCTGGTTCAGGCTCCAAAGAAAGATCCTGAACCTAAACTACAGAGGTAAATACAAAAGTAGCGTCTGAAGCACAGCAGTGACAAACCCAGGCTTTAGGGAACACTGAAGGATGATGTGAGAGGTGGTTTTGAATCCCTGCAGCCAAGGAAGGAAATGTAATTTGTCTTACCTTCTCTCCATGTGTATTCTGCTCACTTGGTTACTGCAGCTGGCAGGGAGCTGCTCACTCTGCTTCAAAAGGTTGCAGCAGCAATCGAGCAAGCGTGCGTTGCGTGCGCTCAGCCAACATTTAATGGCAAAAGGCCTTCGTTAATCTTATTCATGGAGGCACCGTATAGAAAATGTTCAGAATTGAGGCTTAATCTTAACAAGTATGAAACTTGGCAGGCTGAAAGGCTTGTATATCTTGCCTGATCTCCAGACTGGAGAGGTCTCCAAATGGAGCCATGTGTAGTACATTGACATCCTAGAAAAATTTCTAAAAAAAGATTAGGCATTTTTAGATGATTGTATGTCATACAAATGAGATTTATTTCAATGCTTGTCATGAAAGTTGAAGCAGTAACTAATTCAGCAATTGCTAGACCTATGGTCAGATAAGCTCTGAATGTTTAACTCTGAGCTACCTTTTTTACAGCAGTTTTTAACTAATACCGTCAATCCTTTGCCCAGTTTTGTATCTTCTGGTTGCATATGTGTAGTTGTACAGCGTGTTAGCCAGGTTGAGCATGGTGAGTGTTGCACGTAGGCTGCAGTCTTGGAAGTTGCCTAAGATTATCTGTTAATTGTGTGTTACTTATGAGGACTGTGGAAATTGGCCTAAAAAAAAAAAAAAACCCTCACTGGCTTTTAAAAATCATCTTGGTGCTGGATATAAGTGCGAAGTCACACTTCCAGAAAGCCTACAAGTAATCAGAGGTGCAGATCTGAAATGATACAGTGATTTTTGAGACTGCAAGACCTGAGAATTGAAGTGGGCTGTTACATGAGATATTTTAGCAGCTCTTTGCCCTCCCTGAATACCAACAGCCTCCCCCAAATTCCCTCAAAAGTGACTTGAACAACAGTCCTTCTTAAATGAGGTTGCTTTATTCATTGCATGTGAGAAAAGAGAAGGTGACTTGAAAAGTTCTTTCATCTCCAAAACCCAGTGTTATCCCTGATCTTTCTGCAGAAGTAATGAATTGAGATTGTGTAAAGACTATCTTACGAAATAGCTTGAAAATTAAGTGAACTCTGTACTGAGTTGTGATCCAGCTGATACCACTACTGAGGTTTCCCTTAGAAACTGAAAATTTGTGCTCAACTGCTGCTGTGTGTTTGTCGGGTTTTTTTTGTTTGTTTTGTTTTGTTTTTTCCCAGGGATTATGCATCAACAGGGTTATTCTATACATCAACAAGCAGTTAAAAATGAGTCAGAACTTGATATCACGTTTGATGCCTATCAACTGAACTCCCTTAAAGGCACCACGATTAAGCATTCTGGCCAGGGATTTTGAGAATGAATCAAGGATATCTAGAAGGTCCCAAGCAGCTGGCAATCATTTCCCCATCACACTGATAACAGGGGGAAATCACTTGTGTACATGATGAGTTTTCTGCATGGGATCTATAAACAGTTAGCAGGACAGCCACAGTTGCAACTGATGCAAATGAGTCAGTCCTGCTATTTTAATATGTATGGGGAACTGTATCTTGCAACTGAGTGGGAGCAAGCAGAAGGATATTTCTGTATTTCCAAGTTATGTAGTAAAGATCAGACTGTTTGGCCTAATATAATACTATGGAGGTCAGGAAATTGGAAATGGCAGTTCACTGCAATGGAGAAGTTTCCTAGCTTATGACTGGAAATAACACAGTCCAGAGGTCTCTGATATACTTTGATACTCTAGGAGATACCTATCAGATTGTGTTACTGCTTTGTTTTTTTTTTTTTTTTTCAGGAATGGGGGGGGGGGGGATGGGAAAAGGGAGAGACAAAGAGCACGTCTCCTGTATCAAGAATGTTATGAAAAATCCATCCCTTATCACTGCTGGAGGTCTTATGAAGACTGTTAACTGTCTGTAAGACCACATCAGCCAGATTGTATTTGTGAGAGCATCCAGAGTAGTTAACATCTACTCATAAAAACATCCCCAAACATTCCACCTGATTCAACTTCACCAGCAGAGCACGTTCACTTTTGCCTCTGATGCAACCTGCTGCACTGCGTGCTTTATATATATATGAAAATAATACTTTATTAACATGTATTATGTGCCTTAGCAGAGGGGGGCAAGATGGGCAGCCTGCAACAGGCAATCTTCTTAAAGCATCTGTCTTAGAGTGCCTGTCAAAATAGTTTTTAAAATTACTTTTAAAGGTCATGCAAGTATCAGAGGGTTAGTCTACCCATCTGTGTCAGCATGATGGTGAAGGAGACCACGTGCAGAGCTGTCAGGTATCTGAACAGCCCAAAGCCAAATGTGTATGAGCTCATACAGGCTGTGAATTTCTTTTATTTGTCATGGTTACACCTGAAGTTTTGGAGCACTGGGATGCTGAGGGAGCATCGTGGGGCCGACAGATGGGCTCGTAGGTATATGGGAAGGTGGCTGAGATGTAAGTGTTCAAAATTTATGGAGGCCATAAAGACCTGTGGAAATGATTGATTCTGCTCATTGCTTGCACTGATAATGACAGGTTTTTGAATAAAAGAATAACTGATAGCCTCTGAGCTGGGAATTAAATTTCTTCTTCCATGATGTCATCATGATGTCATACTTTATTGCCTATAATTTTAAAATCTATCTGGGCTCATGACTGTTGTCGCTGTGCTGGGGTTCATGTGTGAGACATCACATGTGGTGTCAGCTCTGGTCTCGGATGACAGTGCTCCTCTAACTGTGATTTAAAATGTTTTCCTGTCCTGATGTGGGAAGTTATGGCTTTCTTGGGGCATATCATGTTCTGGGTCAACTGCTGCCATGGCTGTGGAGGGAGTGCAATTTGGAAGGGTCTTTGGAGGGCAGGGAGTGTAGTTCTCAGATTCTATGTATTCAGAAAAATAAGGGGTTTGTGGCCTGAAGATCACCACCAGGGTGAGAATGATTGCTAGGGCAGGGAAAGGGTGACTGATGCATGTAATCCTCTCATTCTTTGTCTCTTCTCTCACAAAAGAATATTGAACTGATGCTCTCTAAGGAGAAATAGGAAGGAGAGGAAATATGGGCCAAGACTCTTGCATGACCAGGTTGTGTGGTGGATCTTCATGGTTCTCATTGGAACATACCTCCTTCTCAAAGGAGGAATACATAAATAAAAAAGACCACAGATGAAAAGCAATGTTTTTCTTAATTCTAATAAGATGGTTTTCATCTTGTGCCAAGGAAGTGTCTTGCCTCTTCCAACAAAGGATGAGGAAAGGGAAGACCCTTGGCTCTCAGAACTAAGAAAAGGTGGGGACCAAGCTCTCAGACCAAGGACAGGTGGAACATAAGCAACCAAGCTAGGCCTGGACGTAGGATGCTTGGATTTCATGAATGATTCATGTCAGTATTTGGTTACTATGGCAATAAACATGGTGTTTTAACCTGTATGGATGGAGGGGGGTACAGTAGGGGGCTGTAATGCTGTGTTCCCAAGAACTGTACTTCACAGAAGAGCACACCACACCCTGCTGTGGTCTGACCACTAGTGAGCAAGTGAGCTCAGCAAACTGAGCCCAGTGCAAATGCTTTGCCAATATACTCCGCCATCTTTGTTTTGGAGAGGGAAGACTCCTCAAACATGTCGCTTGCTTGCTAGAATCACCATGACTCATGTTTTTTCACCAAGTGCCTTAAAGCACACAGTAGCACTCTTCAGCCCTTTTGACTCCTATCTGTAAACTCCTGTGCTGATTATTTTTAATTAGAAGGATTATTTTGATACTTCTACTATGTCCCATCCTCCCATCAGCCTCCTACCCAGTTGGTTGAACTGTATCTGGTTTCCCTCGAGCAGAAGGGGCAAAGTCTGTCTTTTTTTCTTGGGTTGTTTTTTTTTTTTTCTTTTTTTCTTCCCCCAAAGCCTGTGGCAGCAGATTGCAACGTTTTCTGTCAGCTCATTAATTACAAGAGCATTAACTTCTGAGGCTAGCAAACACTGGAAATACCAAGGTTGCTTCTCAGTTGCTATAAATATCATACTGGGTAGTTTTGAATTGGTAGAGAGAGCTCAAAAGCTGCCAAGTTTATCTGGTAATACCTGGAGCTCTTCTGTGATGGGGCTCAGAGCAATGTTAATGGAAGAGCCACTGCTTCATTGACCAACACAACTCATGCCATATAGAAGCAGTAAAGAGTAAATGTGGGGTCTGTGAGCCTGGTATGTCAGAATAAGCTTGGTGTACGCCTGCTGCCAGCACACAGGAACAACCTTCTAAAAGTAAAGTGATATTTCTTATTATTTTTTTATTATTATTTTGGTAGATAAATTGTCCTAAAACTGCACTAGGAAACCTTAGGAAGTTGATGGCAAAATTCTCACTCAAGGTGGGAGCTTAGTTTCTTTAGTGGGTGCCAGCTACTGCAGGAGCAGAAAACCAAATGAAAGACATGGTGGCAGCAGCAGTGATGCTGATTTTTAATTTTTATTTTATTTTTAAGAAGTGCCCCCATGGCACAGCTGGCTACTTGCTCAGTGCAACGGCACCAGAGAGGAAATTCCTTTCCAGAGCTCACAGGTGATCAACTTACACACTGAAGCATGAAGTTTGATTACCCTTGTAACATTTTATTAGCTTGCATAGCTGCAAATGTTATTAATGCTCATAAAATTATCCAGTCCCTTAAAATGTCTATTCCACGGGTGTGTGTCTCCATGACTTCCTGGGGTAGTGGATTCCAGAAGTGACTGTGCTAGGTCAAGTCGTATTTTTCCTTTATTTTTCTCAAATCTACAGCCTTTCTATTTCCTCAAGTACCCCCTGTTTAGCTTTTAAATTAAAGAGCAGGCTCATGTGAAGCAGCAAACTGGTTTTGATTGCAAACTTTGCTCTTTCATGGGTTTTGATTCGGTTTGGTTTTGAGGTTTCTTTGTATACGAATATATACGTGTATATGATGTATTTAGAAGTAATGTTTGTGAATATATGTAGATACATGCATATATATACATGCAAGTGTGTACATCTTTATATGTACACACCCACGTACACACATGTATGTACTGTGTCACATAAGAGTTCTGTTGGGTTGCTTGGGTGCCAGTGGTTTGCTGTAGGAATCACCATCCCCCTGTGAGGGATGCTCTGAGAGGCAGAGTAATAATGGGGAAGAAAAATGTTGCTTTGAGCTGTGTGTCAGCAGACTTCAGACACAATGGGGCCCGTGTTTCCAGACAAGCCTTTTTAGCTAATTAGCTTAGTAAAAAAAAAAAATCTATTTCTCCTCTTAAATTCTGTGCCATCCATCTACCTAATAGAGTAAAGCAGCTATATATTGTGTGTGGGGTATGCAATGCATCATCTATCTCCAGTATTTACCTCATTGCTTCCAGCCTGATCTCTCCATCTCTGTTCGCAGGAGCTGCCAGGTTGACCATTCTGGCTGCTCCTTTCTGGCAGTGACTGTAACACAAACGTGCTGGAGATGTCCTCCCCTTCTGGGTTTCCTTTTGCTGTCCCACAGCAGATCAGCCATGCCTGTGTCCTTGCTTGTCTGCCTGTGTTCCTGTAACAATCCCCAGAACGCAGAGACTCCTGCTGTTCTGTGGTCTAGGTGACATTTTCACCTTGCTTTTTGTAACTTGTGTGGGGTCTGAACTGGTCTCCACTGTTGTCTCTGGAGCTGGGATGGGTGAAGGATGGGTATTTGGGGAAATCAGGGACAGCTGCTTTATCTTCAGCATTACTCAGGCAGGAGGATACAACCCCTGCATTTTGGTTGCGTGGATGACCACTTGTAATTGAGTAGGAACATGTCTTCTGGAAAGACATCTAAGTTTCATGGACCCATATGGCAACAATTTTCTCCTAAACTCTGTTTTCAGATACTTCAAGCTCCAGCCTCTGGCTGTTGGATTGCAGTTAGCAAGATTAAAGAGGCACTAATATCAGGAATTGTTTTGTGTAGGAATGCATGGACCAGAGTCAAGTTTCTTTTTAATCTTCTTCTTAGGAAACTAAATTGACTGAACTCCTTAAGGTTCTCACTTTAAGGCTGTTTTTCACACGCTAAATGATTATTGTAGCTATTATCTGAAGTCTCTGTTTCTGACACTTTTTTTTTGGAAGTGTGAATACAAGAACTGGACACAGTGCTCTTGCCAGCAGCAGGTAGCAGTGTGAAATACAACTCTCTTTATATTTCTCCAGGCAGAGAAAGCATGGTGTTGGAAGCTTGTGTGGTTAGTCAGACGTCTACCCTGATCTTTGTGTGCTGCCTCAAATGCGATTCACTAAACACTCCTCTACATTCTAGTGAAGTGCATTGCACTTGGAGATGATGTTTGCATGCATGGGGATTGTCAAGTACTTAGGGATGACAAACACTTCTTAAATGGTGAGCTGGTTGCTTTTCCTGGGCTTGGTTTTTGTTTGCAGTTCTCTAGATGTTTGAGTAGCATGGAGTCAGCTTCTCTGGCTGGAGGAGAGGTGCTGCACTGAGTGGGTGTTTGTCTTGAGTATTTTTTTTAATCTGTTTTCAACTTCACATTTTCTTGTGTTAAGTTATTGAACCCCTATTAGTTTACCAAGAAAACATTTTTTTTTTTTTTTTTACAGATTGGTGATCTGTTCTTGTCTGGGGCTGCTGTGCTGTTATTCTTTGTGTTTCCTGCAAATGTTCTCAACCATTTTCCAATGTGTCACTGAAAACCCTTGACCATAAACAGTGAGCTTCTGTGGTCGATCCCCTCATTCATCTCTGTTTACTGTGCTGCTTGTTTTAATTACAGAATTAAAGTGTTGGGCAATGATTTCTAAAACTATTTAAAAGCAGAACAAAAACCCACAAGAAAATTCTGGAGCAGAATGCCTTTGTTGGCGAGAGTTAAGGTTTGTAAATATTTATCCTTCACAAGGGAAAATATCAGACTGTTGTGATAGAAAAATCAGGCAATTCAAATTTATAGTGACAGCCCCCTCGTATGAATCGCAGGCCTGCAGAAATGTCAATAGGTCAGAACCAAGAGCTGTGTTGGCATGCACCCTTCTCTGTCATCGAAATTCATGAGAGCACTTTCTACCCTCTCCTATAGTTTAAAAAAACAGACACAAGTGCATTTGTGTTTCTATGTTCCTCTTGGTGTATCATCTCACCAGTGCTTAACCTGTGCTGCAGACAGACGCTGTCCCAAAGCCTGCCTTGCAGCTGCAACTCCTCCTATGTTCACTTGCTGTATGAGTCACCTGTCCCTGGTGCCTCTCTGCATGAATCAGAGATGCTCCACCTCCCACAACCTGTCCAGTACAAGTAGTACCTCACCTGTCTATTAAAAATGAAAAATAAGCTTCCAAATGCATTTTATCTTAAATACCTTTGCCACAGATATTCTGCAGTTGAAACACGGGTGAGAGAAGCTTAGTAAAAAGAATGTTTTTGGGCAGCACATATTTAGCAACTGATAAATCTACCCTTATTATTGTGAGGGTTTTTTGTTTGGTTGGTTGGGGTTTTTTTTGTCCCTGAAGTGTTGTAGTAGCTCTCTGCTATGGCTCGCTGCGGTGCATGTGAACATCTACCAGCAGCTTCTGCATTATGTGGGTGCAAGGGGAAGACCTTGAAAATGTTTTTCTGAAAGGAAAACAATATTCTATAGCAACTGCTTTTGACTGGACTTCAGAGTGTTTTACCAGTAGAGTGGGGCACAGAGGGTGTTGTGCAAAGAAGGACTTGCAAAAATTGCCTTCTGCGAAGATGCAATGTGGAAGCCCCACCACACAGATCTGCCTTACCACTTGCTCTCAGTGCTGCTTCTCTGGCCACATTTTGAAGCCAGATGGAACAGTGATCCCAAAATGGCCTTCCCTGGCTCCTGCTAAGGGTCAAAGTAGTTAATGGGGTTTGCTGAATGACCAGTGCTGGGGCTCTCCAAACCTCAGTGAGGCTCCCTGGGTGATTTCCTGAGTGACTCTGCCTGGATAGACCCTCTGGAAGCAACATGAGGGAAGGTGTGTTAGCTGCCTGCAAAGTATGCTGGGGACTTGGCCCTCCAGGAGCTTTCCTTTCCAGCAAAGGAGGGAGGCTACTATACCATTCCTGTGTTTTACAATGTCAGGGTTGAAAGCTGGGAGTTGGGCATAGGAAGTTTTTCCAAAATAAATTAAATAAATAAAAGTATGGGAAAGGAACTGAAGACATGACAAGGTAGCCTTTGCTCTGCTTTGTATTCTCACCTAGGAATACTCTGTTCTGCTCTGCATTAATCTCTGGTTTACTGTGCAGCCTTGGTGCTTAGACACCAAATCCTCAAAGGAAGCATGTTTGAAGATATTCATGCAGGTCACTCCACCCTGGATCTTCAGGGCACAATTCACTTTTTGTGAGCCATAATTCATTACTGCTGCGGTACCTTGATTTCCCCATCATAGCGGGCGTGCTGCATTTGGACAGCAGGAAGGAAAGCTGGGAGATGAACTGAGCAAAGACTCCTGCAACCAGAGCAGCTGTGATGAAACGGCTTCAGCAAGAAGCTGGAAAAGTGACAGCTGCGAGGAGCCTTGCATCTCCTTTAGCTGTGACCTTCATGATCCTGAGCAAAAGGTTACAGGCTGTAGCAGATCCTTTCAAAAATAAGATCTTCTCTGATTCTAGCAGCTGAGAATTAGTCATGAGGCTGGTGGAGAGCTCAGTACAGTCTTCAGGCTGTGATATGTGGTGGGCATTAGAAAGCTGCATTGTTTCCTCTCTGCCATTCTTCAGAGTTGCTGCATTTGACAGAAGTTAATGGCTCTGGAAAGGATGCTGTGGTTGAAGTGGCTGGGTCAGGTAACAGCAGGCCTGGAGGTGACTGGGTTTGCTCCACCAGCTGTTTGAATGTCCTGCCTGCTGCCCAGCATTGTGCAGTTAGAGTTTCACCAGAGCATAGCTATGTGCTTTGAGCTGTGACGCTTCTAATTTTCAAGCCCCACTATTTGGTCCTGTGGGCGTGCTCCAGCTTATGAAAATGGCCACCTAACGTGCCCTAGATGATTAAGCTGAAATTGTTGTACTGGTGAGTATGTTTCATCACAGCTGCTCCATCTCCCCTGCCCTGGTGTCAGCTTTGTGCGGCAGATTTCTTTGCATCTCTGATTTTGTCAGGACTGGGGAGGGCAGGGAATTTTTATCTTCTCCCATGCAGTTAATTAGGAAGCATTCCAGTTTCTGCCGTTTGGTGAGGAACATATTCAGCCTGTTCAGCAACGCTAGCAGCGAACAGACCTTGAAGAGAAAGTAGGAATTCCTGATACTGCTACCTAATTTAGGATGAGCTCAGATTTGCCAGCCAACAAATGCTAACCTTTAAAGCCTCAAGACTGCAGCCCCTGCTGCATCACTGACACTAGTGAATGGGGAAAAAAAAAAAAAAAAAGAATATTCATCTAAGCGCAGAGAAGTTGATCTGTCCTTGGCCTGGGATAGCTGGCTGGCTGTGTGTTACATCAAGGAATTGGAGCAGGACTTCGCTGATAGAGGATGCTGAGTTCATGGTGAAACAAATTGCTTAGCAACTTTGAGTGGTCTTCACACAACAGATCAACAGCAGCCCTTGCTGGTGGCAGTTGGCTAAACAAATGAGTTTGGTATATGAGAAAGCAAACTGCATTCAGTAGACTCTTGGATTAGATGAGCTCTGTGATGGCATTTGGTGCCCTGGAGCTCCTGGAGGTGCTCCTACACTCAGGGTACCTCCAACCTAGTTGTGCAGTGAGGGGAGCAGGTCTAGCACCATGCAATGTCCAAGCATGCTCCCTATTCCGCATTTTCTCACCAACAGCTGCTAGGGCTTCATGAATGGGTAAGGGAGGCGGCCCACATGCTTCAGACTGGGAAGGGTAATCTATTCATGTGTGATTGACACTGAGAAAACATTAGTGAACCCTTGCAGTGGGGTAGCAGCTGATTGAGATTCTGGGCCATGCTGCGCTCAGTTGCTATTCATCCTCCGGAAAATGCACCACCTGGCAGGATCATTCACCTCAACCCTCTGTGACAGAAAGAGCCACCAGCTCTTGGTCACCACTGGGGACATGTCACTGGAAATGACAAACTGGGTGGGGGGCGGGGGGGGGAGGAGAGGAGCACGGGGTAGGGAGAGAGGGATTGTATGGAGAGTGTGTGGAAGAAACATCTGACTTGGTGAGCTCAGAGAAAGTTGAAAGAGCAGTCACCATCACATAAGCACTGTTCTCTACACTCTTCTGAAGAAGCCAGCAAGACACTCCTGCCTGCCACAGCCATGGGGATAGGCTGCCTGAGGGACAAAAGGCTTGGAGATGGGGTGGCAGGTGAGGAGCAGCCTGCAAACTGGACCACTCGGGACATAAGAAATGTCTTGCTGAGCCAAACCAGTGATTCATCTGGACCTGGGCATTATCAGCAGGTGCCTTGTGGAGAAAGCATATGGGCCTGGCTCCTCTTGCCATCCACTAATCTTGTGCCCAGCACCCACAGGCACTGGAAGAGGGGTATTAAAAGGTATCTCTCTGCCTTGTCCCTGTGGTCTCCGGTGTGGGTTTTGGTTATTTAATTTTTTTTTTTTGGTTTGGATTTTTTTGTTTTGTTGTGGTTTTTTTGTTTGTTTCTTTGTGGTTTGTTTTGGGGTTTTTTTTTGGTTTGTTGTTATTTTTTTTTTTTTTTACTCTACCATCCATTAATCTATTTAATCCTATTTTGTTTCCTGGTGGCCTTGTGTTTTAATACTCACTCACCATGACCCACATCCCAGCTGAATTTGTTGTTTTACCATCGTGTCTGTATAAGGGTAAAAAGACTGTCTCTTTCATCCTTCTTCAGTGAAGAAGACTGAGTGTAGCAGGATGTTCTCCACTATTGCACTGTTACTTGCACCTTTATGACAAGTCTTCAACTTCAACTGCCTCAACTGAGGCTGATTTTGCCACAGCCTGACAGCTGGAGTTTGCTGTTCTGTGTGGTGTTCTGTCATGTCCCTGTGGGTGGGAAGTGGCCATATGAACAACATCTCTCTGTCTTGCTCTAGTCCCATCTCTTGTCAGGCTTAAACTTCTCAGTTTAGGTTAAGAGCTCCTGGAAGTAAGACATTGTGTAACAGGGGTAAGTGTTCTTGCTGACCCAGCTTGTGATCTTTGCTCCTACCTAAACTAAGAATCACTCTCTGACTTGGTGTCTTGCTCTCACCTAGGACTCGGTGGGCCCTTCTGATAGGGTACCTCTTCTGAGACAGTACTGCAGGCAGAGGGATGAGAGATGGTGTCTGTCAGTGGGCTGTTGTTAATCTGTGTTGACTCGATAGGTAAGCTCTGAGTGGATTGCTCTCCTCTGGGGAGACACTCATTCACAGTCATTAACCTTTATTTGGTTTGGCTTATTTACTCAGGTAGCGAATCAGGTCAGATTGAAGTACCTCCCATTAAACTGAGCAATGGCCACTTGAATCTGGAGTGACCATGTCCACACAGAGGTTAGTGAATTTTAACCCAATCACTTTAAAGAGGATGGATTTCCATCACTGTCCCTGCAGAGGTCTGTCCCTTGGTAGGGCAGAAGAGTAGCAGCTTGCTCCTGGCGGGCAGTGCTTGGAGAGGGGAACCCAGCCCTGCTGCTCCAGCATCTTAACGCAGCCTCCCTCTTTGCCCAGCTGTCCCCTGAATGATGAGCCTGGTTCTTGGCAGTGTGAGTATGAGTTTAAATGCTGGTTTAGAATTCTAGATTAAATAAAATGAGTAATACTAATGGCTGTAGTTAAACTGCTTTTGGTGTCTGTATAATTTTTATAGCTCTCACCATGCATAGGACAGAACAACAAGGTTCCCAAGAGGGGCAGAGTTAACTAGTGAAGCAGTAAATCTCCTGCTCATTGGCAGGTGCTGGAGGGTTGTACTAACACTGTAACTTTGTCAGTCTTTGGCTGAGTAATAATAAAGGATCAAAAAAGCAACCCCAGCACATGCTCCTCTGGGACTTGAAAATGGTTCAGCTGTGGCAGCTCTGACCCTGGCCCATTTGTTACAGCTAAAGCAGAGTTTTGTCTGGATTGTTTCCTTGCTTGGGGATGACTGGAGCTTCTGTCTGGTTGACGGTCTTCCCCTGCACCATCATCTGTGTGTAAGACCTTTGCATCTTGCCAAGGCTCCCTCTGTCTCTCTGCATTTTATTTATTATTTATTTAGATAGACCCCTCCACCTCTATCTTCCAAGGCCTTCTATATCTAAGGACTGCAAGGTATTAACATACTCCAGCAAGGTTGGATGGAGAACCACTCTAGATGTAGATTCCTTTTGGGATCCTTCCTAAATGTGCAGTAAACAAAGTTGCAGTATCAAAATGCTGGACAAAGAAAATACTTTGTGCCCTAATGTCTCCCCAGGCAGCAGGACTTAATCTGCAACCATTGGCTTGAAACAGCAAGCTACCATCCTTACTACACTTTGACACTGTTCAAAACCCTGTTGCTCCTTTGCAATGCCAGGTCTGATCAGCAATGGATTTGCCATGAGATCCGTCAGTCAGGATCAGTCTGATGCACTGGCCTCTGTCAGTAACTATCCCAGTGCTTAATGTTGCCAGCAGGACTCTAATATTAATTAATTGTGCTGAACTTCCAGGAGGAAAGGCTGCCTTGCATAGCTCATGCTGAGAGGAGGAGTTTATCCTGTGATTTCTCAGAAGCTGAGGCTAGCATTGTGCCTTTGATGCAATTTGGCCACCCTGAGCTAAGCCCAGCCCGGAGAGATGCTCTGGTGCAGCCCTGGGGAAGGCTCTGGTTTGCAGGAGCTGGTCTGGGTGGCTGGGATGGCTTTGCCCTTGAAGTTCATCACTTTTCTTTGAGCACCTCCTCTGTGAGGAAAGGTGACTCTAATCCCTGCAGCTTATAAACAGGAAGGAAGGAAAGGGAAGGAACTAGTATTGCTGCTGGTGGCTGAGACAGTGGGAAATCAGTTACCCCTCAAAATGTGCAAAATGCGAACTTTCCTGAAAGTGAACACTTGGTGTGGAAGGAAAGGAGGAAACTGATAATAGATATTACCTTAATGAATAAACAAATGTTTTAAAAGACGGACTCCTCATGCAAAGTGTTATTTTTAACTTAGTGGCAATTTGCATGCTAGTCAATTTGCATACATTAAATATATTTTCCCCTTCTGCATTGAGTTCCCCCTCCCCTTCAGTATCTCATTATAGTGCTGCTGGGACTGAGGAGCCAGTGGCTCTGGAGGGGATATTAATTTGCCCAACACATGCTGTGTAGGTTTTTATCACTCACTGCACATTGGACCTAGTGTCTTTGAAGTCGCTAGTGCCTTGAAGGGCCTTCTGCTTAAGGTAGTTGAAATGGAAGAGAAAGAAAGGGGGGTGGGGGGCTGCCTGGAGGAGAAATGCATGAGGAAGAAAGGAGATTGTTCAGCTTATGTTAGTATGTCAGGGAAGAAAATGAGCAATGAGGAAACCTCTCCCCTCTGCCAGAGAGCCTGGGCATCTTGAGTGGGTGGTTGGTTGTTTTGCTTCTTGCTTGAGATGAATATGCCATCTTTCTGGAAGCCACAGAGAAAGATGCTGGTGAGAAAGAACTGGACGGTGAGAACCTCAAGAGGAGGTGATGGGGTGGAGGAACAGCTGGTCTTGCCTGACTCTGAAGTAGTTTTGAGGTGGGGGCTGGCATGTGCTTAAAGATGGATGTGAAGGTTTGTGTGGTAGGACGCCTCATTGTGGTTTAGTGTGTGGAGATATTTGCGGGGACTTGTAAGGTGGCAGATCTCTGCTGCTGTGGGGGACACTGCCACCCCGTGCCTCAGTTTTCCCATGAGGGAGATAGGATTAATGATGCTGACTGCTCTTAGAGCTTTCGGATCTGCTCAGAGCACATGCTGTTGGAGAGACAGGGGAACTGTTCTCCATGACCTGGATGTTAGTGTGAGAGATGTCTTGGTGAAAACATAAAGAGGCGTTGTGACATCCTTCTGTCTTTGATAGACAGAGAAGTCATTCTGCAGCCGTGAGATCAGCTCATATGCTTTCAAAATGCTGCTGACGCTGTGGAAAAAGCTTTTTGCTGTTGTACAGTGGAGCCAGGGGACGGGGTTTGTAGTTCCAAGTACTGCCCAAAAACCCTGGAAATGTGTTGAGGAAGGAATGAAAAAGAAAATTTCTTTCAATTAGTACAGCATTTTTCAGCCAGTTCTGGTTGCAATCAAGAACATTCTTCTGAGCTTAAGTGTTTCTTTGAATGAGCCTTAAAAAAAAAATTGTCTGGGGAAATGAATAGGGGTAGTGACCCAAGTCTAATCTAGACTGATAGACTGTAGAAGACATATCTTCACCAAGTAACAAGGTACCTTCCCTCTTCCTATGTAACGCTAGTCTTAGCCAAAACTCCTGTAATGTGGCAGTTCAGGAATAAATGTCATCAGCTCCTCCATGCCAAGAATATTTTGATGTCAGCAGAAAGAATAAATGTTTCTGATAAATTGATGCAAATAGGATGCTGGGATCAGGGGTGAGATCAGTGCTGGATACCTCTGATCTCATGCAATTTCCATGCTTTGAGGGTACCAAGACATCATACAGCTAAGGGTCTCAGGCAGGTAACAGGCAACCTACCTCATCCTCCTTGAGAAACCTTTAATGTAATAGCTCCACATAAATACCATCAAAGGGACATGAAGAGCATGGCATGCAGAAATTTTTTTTTTTCAATTAGAGGGGATGTGAATATGCATACCCTGGCGAAGCAGGCTTTGGGCTGTGTGCAGTCTGAGCTCAACAAAAGAGCTCACGCCCTTCTGCGTGTGTGGCAGTGTAGCAGATGAGGGGCTGAGAAAGGTGTGTAAAATGAAATATCTCACCCCAGATAGTGAACATGGCTACCCAGGAATAGGGGGGAAAAAAAAAAAAAAAAATCATGATACTTGCTGGAGGGTGATCAGGTTTATTATAGCTGAGAGTCATGAGATTAGCACAGCTAGTTTCTAGGTCCTTTGGATCACAGGTAAGTGGTGAACTGAAGGAGAGGTGCCTGCAGAAAGGCTGATCTCTGCCAAGCATTGTGCAATGCAGATGCTCCCAACCCTGGCCATGCACTGGCAGGGTGTGATGGAGAGGTCTGTGCTGTTTGCACTGGCCTGGATGCATGGCTGGAGATGCTTGGTTGGAGATGCTCCTCTATTGGGTGTGTTACAATGGAGTCTGGGCCACCTCCCCAGTTCAGAGGTGTCCCATTGCATGCTGGGTAGCACTGTGGTTGATTTTGCAGGGGGAAGCCCACCTCTGACCCTCAAAACATCCCAGGGAGTGGCCTGAGCTTGCCTCCTTCAGTTAGAGCAAGTTCACTCTGCCCTCTTCTGAGCACCACTTTTCAGAGGGAATATTGTGAAATGTCCTTCAGCGGCTGCACTGCCACACAGGATATGGTAAGAGCTGCCGAATGAAGTATCTGGCTCCGCTCCCTCCTGGCTGGCCCCACCAGCGGGATTGTTTCCACAGCAAGAGAACAATACCTCTCCTTCCATCCAAGAAACATTTATTACATGATACGTTTCAGATGTCTCTTCAGGGAGGAGGGGTAAAGTGAAGGAGAAATAGATCGCTCTTTTACAGTGGTGCAGCATGATCCATCCTGTAATGGATTAATTATCCCTGTGCTGGTGGGGCGAGGGAGGGGACGTTCAGAGCAAGCGCCAGGGTTGCCTTCCAAGTAGGGCAGACATGGATATTTCTGGCCTCCTTTTCACAAAATAAAAGTGGCAATTAATTAATTGGGAAGCTTTTGCATTCATTATAATTCCCTCCCTCTCCTGCTTTTCCCCTCTGATTGCATGAAATGCAGAGAAAGGTAAGGAGTTTAGGAGTCTATTGTGCTGCTCTTTCCCAGCCTTTGTCAATCTCCCTGCTTGCTCTCATACGTCTGTCTCCTTTTTCCCCCCCTTTAAAGCCCTCAGAGGTCAGAAGCATTTCCTGGTTTTCCTTTGTGTGCCCTGAAGGAAATGGTCTGGGCCAGATTATCTGCCGGTATAAATCGGCACTGGTGGACAGATTTTGCCAGCTGAGTATTTCACCACACTTCTGGAAGCTCCCTTCCATCTGTCAGATGGTCTAGAGTAGAGAACCACCCCTCTGGGCCTACTCCTCTTCAGCTGTGGAAGAAGGAATGGGATTAATACTGACAACTGCAAACACTACCCAGGTAGAATATAGAGGCTCCAAAGCCCATGAGGTAAATGCTGTTATGATGCCATTTCCCTGTTCTTTCTCGTTTTTTATTTCCACCTAGCCAAGCTGCAACTCAAGCAAGAAATATAAATCCTGCTGTCCCTTGACTCCATCTGCTCATGGAGCTGAAGAGATATAAAGCATGCAGCTGGAGTGAGCCAGTCCATTAAGGAGTATTCTGCAGAGCAGGGTGAGTTAGAGATGGAGCCAGGGATTAGAGGACATCCAGGAGCAATTGCAGCCACTTTGAACAAAGAATGGCTTCTCTGAGGTACCTAACAAAAACTACCTTCCCCAGAGACAGAGAATTGGAAAAAAAACCTCTTCTCAGAGCTATAGGCCCCATTTCTTTTAAATTGGTGGGACCCAGAGATAGGCTGGTGGGAGGTTTTTTCAAAGGAACACCTCTCCGGATGTGAGGAGTACTCAGCTGAAGATCTGTGTGCTTTCTGGAGGCATGGTGCTGGTCCATGCCTGGCTAATAACCCAACTTTCTGTAGGAAAGCTTCTGGACATCCCAGCCTAGAAAAATTCTTGAGGCATAGTTGCTGGAGTTTTATTTCCTCTGAAGTCAAGGAGAGGATTTGACCCTGCATTCAAAAGTGAACCCTGACCATGGAGCTAGGAGTTAATACCCCAACCATGATCTTTCTCCTTACTCAGCCCTGTGAACATTTGACACAGTTGGGCTGAAGGTTAAATAAACAATACAAACCCCAAAAGCTCCCCTGTCAGAGCCACCACCTGGTGCTTTTTTTTTTTTTTACTTTTTTTTTTTTTCCCCTCTTTTAATGAAAAAAGGTGTTCTGGTGATCAGGGAAGCAATTCACTGTGTCTCAGAAAAAAACTGTTTTATTCTTTTTTGTCTGACTCCTTGGTGTGCTTGTGTGGTGTTTGCTGATCTTGGTAGTAGGTGGGAGTTTGTGGAGTGAGAATCTGAAATTTCTCCCTCTCCTGTGTTGGTTGCATCTTAGAAGGATGGGTTCTCCTGGCTGCATCTTTCCAAGTTGCAAAACAAATAATGGGGATATGAAGAGATGCTGTCCAACTCAATGTTGCATTTAAAGGTTCTTGGTTGTCTAAAGAGTGGGAAAGGCTGTTTTCAGGAATAGGTTGCCTGGTGTTCTGCTTAAAACCAGGTTTAATGATGTATTTGTTCTTTTACTGCCCTCTTCCTATCTGCTCAGCTTTTCTCTAGAGCTGGGTGACAAAAGGAAAATTGTGTCCTGATGTGTTTGTTTGAATTCTTAAGTGAATTTACTTGGGCGATATTCCCAACCTTTCCCTGGTAGCTTTCCAAGAACTTTCAAGCAATGAGATTTTTACTGGCAGAAAAAAAAATAGTCATGAAAAGCAAATTTCAAAGTTACATTTGCAGGGTTTTTTTTACCACTATTGATACCTGCAGCGCTAAAATATCCTGACATGGTCTTTAAACAGATTGGAGAAGATTTTGATGAATAATGAATTGTGATTTCTTTTTATTTGCCTTCTGGTTCTGGTTGAACTCTTAAGGATCTTAAGTTTTTCTTTGTAATCATGGGGCCCAGAAATGGATTTTCCCTAGGTCGGAAATGATGCATCTTTTTAGCTGAGTTTGCTGAAATGCAGATGTTTGTCCCTTGGCATTTCTGTAGATGTTAAGTATTGTCCAGTTTGGACCACAAATGGATTTTTAAAATTTCCCCCCCCAGTTTTGCTATAAACAGGCAATTCTAGAAACAAATATTAGCCAAGGTATGATGTTATATTCCTCAAATTCTGCTGCCACTCTATGTAACAATCATTTTTGTTTAGCTTCATCTGTACCGGTAAAGGTTTTTCAAGGATCATAGACCAGAAGATGTCAGGTGAGAGGGGATTTGGGAAGTCTTTAATCCAGTATCTTGTTCAAAGCAGAATTAGTTTTGAGACTGGACCAGGGTTTGAAATCCTCAAAGGATGGAGACTGCACAGACTCTCCAGGCAATCTGTACCACCATTTGACTGTCCTCATGGGGACTGTTATATCCAGTTGTTTATATCTGATTGTTTCAGTTTATGCCAGTTGTCTCCTATCTCCATCTTCTTGCTAAACCCCTGGCTTTATCTTCTTTGTAACTTCCCCCACAGGTACTAGAGTGCTGTGATTGGTGCCCCTAAGCCTGGCTCCCTTGGCCTTCTTATGGGGCAAAAAATGCCTGGCACAATGTTATTCTGGATGTCTTCTCCTGAACCATGCCTGTCATAGGACTTCCCTAGCTCAAAGAATGTCAGCCAGGCCAAAATTTCCCAGCTTTTGGATGGAGATGTGGAGCTGACAGGTGACTGATATATGCATGGCCATAGCCTGGGAAAACAACCAGTGGGGATTTCTGAGAGCTGAATTTGCACAAGCATCCTTGCTTCAGCTGCTGCAAGTCTGTGGGGTGTTTCTGATGAAATGTGTCTGCTTCAATGGGTTATTGCTTTCTGACAAAATTCGATTTCATCAGAAGACAACTGACCAGCTCCTTTCTTAATAAGCACCACCAAATCACCTAGTGTTATCAGCAAAAGAATGAGAACTGTGAAAAATTTAATTTTAAAAGCAGAAATAGCTAATATTGCGGGGGGGGAAACTAACTTTTCCACTCCACTAGGGACTAGTGAAGTGGCAGGGGATTCACTAAACAGCACAGTTCTTATTTTAAATATTTGCTAAGTGAATGTAGAGGCAATTGTTTGGGGAAGTATTTGTCAAATAAACTCAAACAACAAATGCATTTGAGGAAATTGGATTTGTCCACCTGATATTGCAGGAACAGGCGAAGAGGCTAAATTCATCAGATAAACTGTTCATCTGAACTGTTTGTTCTCCTCTATCCACCCTCCAATCATTATTTTAGAGAGACTACAAGTGTTGTAGGCACTGTGCAGAAAATTTATAGGAAACAGATCTTTAGCTGCTGAAGCCCACAGTCTGCATGATGGACGTGGCAGATAGGGGAAGATTTAGGATTCAGCAGTTTGGGGATGGAGGAAAACCTGTCTCAATCTACAGAGCTATGAATTCTAGCCCCGCATCTGTATTCACTAGGTTTATTTCATTTTAGTTGGCTGCAATACGGTGGTGGCAGCTGCCACCTTGGTCATCATGGTGTGGATTGAACCTTGATCTGGAAGTAGAAACTGCTATAGCTAGGAAAGGAAGCGTTGGCTTTATGGAGAAATGACGGGTCAGGTCCTTTGGGACTTGAGTACAGACTGGGACATGTGGGCACTGCTTCTTGGTGGTTTATCCTGGCTTCCTTGCAGCACCTGAAGTGAAGAAGCAATTGCTCCAGGACCTGGCAGCCCTGGTGATTTATGTCTGAGGGGGCTGGGCTGCAGGCAGGTGCTGCCCATCTCCACCAGTTATATATAGGAAACTTTTGGCCACTTGCTTAAAGTAAGATGGGAAAATGTGACTCACTTTGTTTTGCAGGCAGATACTGTAAAAAACAATTTTATAGCTGCCCTGGCTTTGCAGGGTGCCAGACTCAGATAGCAGAAAGGGGTTCGTCAGGGTTAGTGGCTGGGACTTGAGGATGTTATGACTGTAGAGAAGAAGGGGTGGACATAGCCTCTGAAGCGACCTGGAATAGTGTTGAGAGAAGGAAGAAAGAGAAGAGGGTATTTCATTCCCAGAAGAGAAAATTCAGGGAAATAGCTCAAATATAGGTTTGGAAAAGCAAACAATGCAATATTGCTGTTGTCAGAGTGCAGACTAGTTCCCAAATGGCTTGAAAAGCTGAGATCAAGACAGGAGGTGCCTGTAGTTTGGAGATGGAAGATGTAGGGTCAGGAGCCAAATCTTTGAGCTGCAGAAAGCAGAAAATTGAAGCTGTAGCTTAGGCTTGAAACAAAGAGATGGAGAAGAGATGGAAGAACATGTGACAACAAGAGGGGACAGAGCTCAGCTGTGGTGGATGCAGCAGAGCAGGTAAGGATAAGAGGTTTGATGTGCAGCATCTGTCATATTTACTCTGTAGTGGTCTCAGCTGAGATCCCAAGGCTTGTTTAAGTACCAATCTTTTTCCTCTGAGATCTGTACCTCTACAGTGGGGCTAAAACAATGTGTATTATGCTGGCAGTGGGCTTCCTTTGCTCTTCCTGTGCACAGAGAATTTCTCTCTAGGTCTGTCAACCTAGTGTCATCTTGTGCAAGAAAAAAAACCCACCTAAAGCCTCTCAGTAGGAGCTTTTCATAGTAGAAATGAGTAAGGTATAGAAATACATATTAGAGTTAGATACAATCCCAAGTGAAAACCTCTGGGTTAGAAAATGCAGGTCTTCCCCCTGTGTTTGTTCTTTGGGCCTTTTGGTAGTTGTGTTTCACCCAGTTGTACCTTGATGAATTGTGATATGTTCACCTTACATAGTAGTGAACATCATGGGATGGACTTCCATGGGATGATATCTCTCTTTCTCCCCATGACCTACCTGCTGGGCTTGATCTGTGGTCCATGTTTTTAGATTGTTTTTCAGTCTCATTGTGGCTTTGCCAAGCTAAACCCAGGTACTATCCAAAACCCTCAGCTCCTAGTGTTTGTGGAGTGATGAGGACCATCTCTTCTGTCTGCATACTCCCCTGCAAGGTTCATGTGGGTACTAGACCTTGGGTACTTACTCAGACTAAACCAGACTTGGAATGTCTTGGTCTTTAGCTTGGTTGACCTCAGCAACTCTTCCTCTTCTGGGTTTGTACTAAAATCCCTGGCAATTCTCACTATCCTGGCGCCGTGGTATCTGCACAGAATAGAATAACTATCAAATAATAGAACAACTATAGCAATAGTTAAAGCATGGTGTTAAGAGCATTGTCCAAATGCCTTTTGAACACTGACAAGATTGGGGCATCGACCACCTCTCTGTTCCAGTGTTTGACCACCGTCTCAGTAAAGAAATGCTTCCTAATGTGCACTTTAAACCTCCCCTGCCCAGCTTTGCACCATTTCTACAGGTCCTGTTGTGGGATACCAGGGAGAAAAGCCTGAGGAAATAACAGCTCCTCTGACTGTGGGCCTTCTGCACTCCTTGCTTTAACCCCTCTGCTTCCCTGAGCTTTCTGACCTGCCTTCCTGAGTGGAAGAGCAATTTGGCTGTACCCATAATAGACCTTTCATTGGCATCTCCAAAACATGACAGCTTTATGCAATCACAGGCTGGGCATTTGTGCTAGAGAGTGGCTTGCGTTGGTTTTGTCAGCTAGTGATGAGATACACAGAAGGATCCCATCAGAGTTGGAAATACTTGAATGCAGCAGGGTGTCTACGTCACTCTACCTCCTAGTTGCTTGAGGCAGAGGATGGGGATGGTGGGATGGTGGTAGGGATGGTTAGGAATGACTTTCCTCTCTGTGGGTAGGTAAAATGGGTCCTTGGTGGTGGTGGAAAAAGTAGAAAAGGTCATCAGTGGGATCAGGATATGGCCCAATTAGGGATGTGGGAAGGAATTTCTTCCCCTACTCTGAAAATTTGGGTTAGAGGGTTTGGCTGCTTTTCCTCTGTGTTCCGCTTTAACTGAGGGATTAAATTTCCAAGAAGCCAAACTCTCAGCTTTAGCAGCTGAGCCTTGGATGTGGTCAAAAAAAATCTTGACCAGAAACCTTGCACATGGACTTCTTGTCCTCCAAGCTCACATTCTCTTGTTTCGTGAATAAAACCCCAAGAGGCACATCCACTCCAGCTCCATCAGCTCCATGCCCTTTGTTTTTCATGGGAGGTAGGAAGGGGCTTGCAAGGGGCAACCTTCCCCAGGAGTTACTGAGATCCAAACCAAATCCACCTGTTGGAGCCCTGTGCTTCTGATGCAGAGCAGATGTATGTTTAGGCAGGTGTGGGAATGGCTGCCAGCCTCAACCATGCCTATTTTCAGGACAGAGACCCTCCAAAGATAAGTCTGCAGCTCTGATGAGGGGGTATTAAATTCTTTTGCTGCAGGGAAAATGCTCTTCACTTTCTAATGCAGCTGCTGCTGCCATGTCCTTATTCCAGGGAAATCTGGAAAGAGGCAGATCTGTCCTTTTTCTGATCAGTAACATGCTGGCTTACTTGTCTGGACAATGTTAGTTGATAGCAAGCATCATCTGTGCTCTGCTAGGAAGTTTTGTTATTTCTCTAGGTTGCAGTTGGTGCTGGTGTGCTCTTTGGCCCTGCAATAGTTTCCACAAATGGCCTTGGTTGTACTTCATGCCCTATGTGTTTTGCTGCCTTTCTACTTCTATAGGCTTTTCTGAAGGGGGGGAAACCCCAAACCTTCTGTAACTATAGCCATTCTGTGCACCCAGAGGCATGGATCTGGTGCTTGGAAAGACTCACTAATTCCCAAGCAGGCACATGCAAGGTGTGACTTACTCTAACACATGCCACATGGTCAGGTTGGCAGTGCTGCACCTTCTGCTGAGTGGCTGTCCTCCAGGTACAAGGATGGCAGAGGGCCTCACCTCCATGGCTTTGTAGGAGCTGCTTAAGTTTCTGGCCATACACCTTGACCTTAGGCAAATTAGTTTTAGCAGGACTTTGTGAGTCAAGCATGGGAGGAGGCAGGAGGTGATCTGCAGGGGCAGGATTCATGTCTCTGGTGTACATCCTGCTTCCAGGCATACTGATGGCTTGAGGTCAAAGCCAAGGGAAGAGAGGAGGATGGAGCCTTGTCTTTGTGCTAGCAGTATCTCCTTTGACACCTCCACTTAAATTCTGGGACAGATGTCTCATGCCACTTTAGGCCCTGTACCAGTTATACTAGAAGCAACACTAATCAGCCTTTAAATGCTGGAGACATTAGGAGAATTATCTCCATATTTTATAGCTCTCTCGTGAATATTTTGGTGCACCACAGATGATAGACTGTGGATATGACTCGTGGAGTAAGGACTCTGTTTTATTGTGGGTTGTATCCTGAGGTCTGTCCCATATTGCTGCATAAAGCTGCCTGCCTAGTTCCAGGGTAGGGATATTGAGTATTCTCTCAGCCCAGATTACTGTGTATAGCTCTTGTTGTATGATACCACAAATGAGCGTAGGGGCTGCTTGTCTTAATAAAAGGGCAGAGAAATTAACTTGATTGAGCAGACTGGCGAAGCAGCTTGTTTGCCATATCCCTGAGGAGACTGAGCCATTCAGCGCCTTTGTGGAACAGGCTCTGTTGCTTGATTCACACGCATCCTGTACATTGCTGATTTATTTAGAACTCATTTTGTACCAACAAAGCAAGAACAAAAAAAGACGACTCTGACACACCAAAGCCAACCCTCTCTGGACTTAAAGCTGGTACACTGAAGCTTCCGGAAACCTGTGCTTGATGATAGTCCTTCCACTTGTACTGTCAGGTTCTTTCCACGTGTCTTTTACTCTCAATTACCTGTGTGAATGAAGTCAGGATTTGATTTCCTAGATTATCCCCCTCCAGAGGTGTGACCTGATCTAAAAGCCTCTGCTTCACCAAGGAGTCCCTGCCAGAGGAGACAACAAACAGAGGGGCTGTAACTACAAACACACAAAACCCTTTTTCCTTTTTTTGGGGACTGTGCTGAGCCTTTTGTGAAGGAAAAATTTGTTTTTCCTTTTTTTTTTTTTTTTTTGGGTTGATGTATTGAAGATGGAAACCAAACCAAGATGTGGCCCAATGCTATTCATCTGTCCTGGGATGAACGTGGTGAACTCTGACCTCCCTATCTTGGCTCTTCCAAATGTGCCATGAGCCTGTTCAGACCAAGTGCGCCTTCTCCTTGCCTTCATCCCAAGGGCAAATGTTCAGTGGGATGCTTAGGCATGGGAGAGGTTTCCATGTGTCACTTGTCTTGTTGACTGCAGTGGGATTCACTGTGTGCTTACAGCTTGGAGAGTATTGAGAGTATTTAAAAAACTTCCCTTCCCTCCTCCTCCTTCTGACTCCACCCCACCTTCCTGTCTGTGAGAGTGAGCAGATTTTTCCTCATTGACCTCAGCTGTGAGGGTGGCTGAAAACCAATTGCTCAGGGCTGTATTTGCACTTCTGCTGGACATGTTGAGCAGTCAGCTTGAGAGATTCAGGACATGCAGAAGGTGGCACTGGGTAGAAATCTGCCTCCCACACCTTTCCAGTAGCTTCAGCTTTGTTTGTTTTCCATTACATCCTTCTGAAAAATGTTTTACTTGGCAAGAAGGAGGTTAGCCTTTTTTTCATGGTCAAAAAGGAAAGCATTTTCTTTAAAACAAAAAGCAAGCAATGGAGAATTGGAAGACTTGTCAAAGTTTAGGCTTTGTCAAAACTCCATTTTCCTTTGAGAGAAGGGAGAGAGGGAAGAAGCCAACAAGGGAAAAGCTTCTAACTCATGTCAGAACTTGCTTGCATGAGCATAATTTGTTCACTATTTCCTTTTGCTTCCTTCTGGTCTTCCTCCTCTTCCTACCATGCTTCCTCTGACAGGATCTTCCTTCCATGGCCTTCTGCTTCTCATGTTCTTAAAACTGATTTCTTCATAGCACAAGCTATTTGTTCCTCATACTGCAAGCTCTGTCTCAGCTGTTGGCCTCTGAACTTCTAGATGGACTCTTGCTTTAATAGCCTTCTTACCATAATAATTTCTGTTTCTCTCTCAAGCTCCCTCTGACCAAGTCAGCAGATCCATCTGCATTGGATCACCTGCTGTGCATTAAAGCTTTAAAGCAGTTGCAGCACGAGGGACTGCTCCTACGGCTGGCCATGTGAATGGCAGGGAGCAGACATTGCTTCCACTCCTCCCTACTACTCCTTCACCAGCAGAAATCTTAATTTGCAGGGGGATTTTCTTGGCTTCTCTGTTCAAATCTGAAGCAGTAGTTTAGCAGAATTTGTTTTGACAAAAGCAAAGGATATTCCCAGCCAATTAAAAATATGGAAATGCAAAGATGGGAAAGAAATGTGGCGCTTCCTCTGCTTGAAGGGTTTGTTGTTAGCTGTCACTGTGCTTAGAGGGATTAAAAGTGCATGCTGGAGGTCCATCTCAGATTGAATGTTAAGCTCCCAAGCTACAACCATGCTCTTGGGAGCAGGGAAACAATAATTCATTACTGGTGGGGATGGAAGGATTACTTCAGTAATCTGCTTATTGACTTGTATTCTTTGTCATGCCGGCACATACAGGCACAAGCACATACAATTGCAACACTAATTTTATTAGCACCTCATACTGCAGATGATTGAAATCTAAGATCATTTAGATTGCCCTCTGGCACAGTGTCTGAGATGCCTTGCAATGACCAGGATGGGCACCATGAGGAAGGACAGAAGTCTTGGAAGACTTGGACTCACATCTGTCCTCCCACTGGAGGTTTGTGCGTGTTTTTCACTGGAGTGTGTCTGGCAGTCATGGGTATCAGGTAACCTGAATTACTCATCATCCTCTTCCTCTTAGATGCTGCAGTGGGTACATAATGTTATGTGAGGATCCCAAGCATACTGTCTGAATATAGCTCTCAGATTTTGTTCCTTTGTTTACTGCCTGAGGAAGAGCTCTAGATGCAATTCCTCCCCTGGTGTTGGGTTAGGTTGTGGTTGTGGTGGCTGAAGCCATGTCAATATGTGAAAGAGTAAAAATAGACTCATTCAGAGTATCTTGAGAAGGTGACTTTCAGCTGTGTACAGGGTGTGCCACAGCTGCTAGAAGTCTGTGTCCTGATTTTCTTGAGTGGGTCAGTAGGCACAGACAAGCCATGGATAGCCTTCAGGTGACACCTCAGGCTGCTTTCAGAGATGTCACTCTTAAGCAGAAATCAATCATATGACATAGAAGAGGTAGCAAGAAACAGAAGATACGTTCATCTTCTTATTCCAGGAGAGTGATGTGCTGGAGAGACAAAGCTTCTTGTCTTCATAGACAGGATCTCTGATCTTTTCTTCTCTCTTTGCCTCCTTTATTCTCCTCATCCACTTCTCTTTGGACAACCTCTTTGGCTTCTCTCTTACCACTCCTCAAGGGTTAAAAGTTCTTGGGTTAGGCCAGAGTTGCCATTGCATGGAAAGTGTCTGGCCCTGCTCACAGGAAATGAACACGTTGAAAGCAGTTGAAGGGTGTCTGTCAGTCTTTGTGGTCACACTCCCACTTTTTGTGTGGTTTCAAAGAAACCCCCCTACTCCTCTTTCCACTCCTACTTATTCATTGTGATTGTAAAGATGAGGATTTGCCTTGATCCTTGTTTGTTAGCTGCTGGTAAAGAAACACTGAGGTCCTGGCATCTCCTCCATGACAAGCTACCTCCCTACTACCTGAACCAAGAACACTGTAGGAAAATCTGTGAAGGTTGATGGGCAGAGGGTTGCGTTGCTTTAATGCAGGCAGCTGCAGAAGCATGTGAAGGGTTACATCAGAAAAGACAGACTCTACAGGAGTGCTGGTTTTTTCCACAGGCAGCTGAGACTTGTAATATCAGCACTTACAGAATTAATTTGCTATGTAATACCAGTAAAGCTCAAAGTTCTTTTGGTGAATTCTAGTTTTGAGAAAAATCAAGAAAGTAATTATCGGTTTGGTCATTAATTACTCACTACTGGACATTTTCGAAGGTGTAGCATGAAAAGCCTGAGGCAGCTATTAAGAGTAGCTCTAATGCTATTGATCTATTTGTGTTTATCATGAAATTTCCCTGCTTTTATGACATTCTATTGAACTGGAGGATACAGGTGTGTGGAGTAAGTGAGCGTGAGCTGCTCTCTCCAAGGTTGGCTGCTGATATTGCCCACTTGGTGGGGCACCAGCAGGAGAGTGGGCACTGGGGACTCTGACAATTGCACATCTGTACAACCCAGGCTGTGCTTGGGCATGTAGAGAGATGCCTTGGGCCATGCCACTAATAAGATAACCCACCACAGGAGGAGAGGGTGAACTGGAGCCAAGCAAAGTGACATGTCGTGGACTTGCAGAACTTCAGTGTCTGAAAAAGAAGCAGTGTCCCTATCTCCCGGCCTCTAGATCTACAACATTCTTAACTGGGTCAGCTGGCTCTTGAATCCCTTTCACTGTCGCTTTCATTATTATATCTGGCTGGTGACAGTTCTCCAAGCCTTCCCCCTGCTGCAAACAACTCCATTCTTCCATTTATACCTCCCTTCTTGTGGTTCAATACCACTGTGGCCATTCACTGATATGAAGCCTTCTTTGGAATTGGACATAATCTGGAAAAAAGGTACCAAGGAATAGAGGGCCAGGAGAGGCAGGCAGAGCATGCCTAGGCTGAGGTGCATGCTGCTTTGTTTCGTTCCTCTGCAGCCTCTGAGATAATCCTCTCCTATTCCCTCAAATCAGAACAGCCCAGCTGCCATCCCTGAGTGCTGTAACACAGAGATGAGGTTAATCCTGCTGGCAAGCGAGGAAGGTGTATGCCAACAGCAGCAGGACTGTTTTCTGGTGAGCTGAAAATGCAGCAGGCAATGGCAACAGCTTCCGGAAAAGGGCAGGATTGTCATTTGGTTTCCAGGGGGTTTCTCAAGGTGGATCTGGGTCTCAAGATGTTGGTGTTGGTTGAACTGAGATTTGCTCTGGCTTTGCTCCCAGTAGTGAAAGGTGCTGGCTTTCCGTGACAAACTTAGACAGAAAAATGCCACCATGCCATTATTTTTTTTTTTTTTTCTCCTCTGCCTCGAAGAACTGGAAAAAGCAACACACATTTAACAGTGCCAAAGGGATGTGGCTGTTCTGCTTGTGCCTCCTGGCCTTTCTCCTTCTCCCATCGTATTTGGTATGCAAAATTGAATCACACCCTTCTCACCCGCTTCCCACCAGGGGAAAGGTGCCCTTTAAATCATAATATGATTGCAGACGATGTTGCAGAAGGGGAAAATGAGATGAACTTTAAACTCTCCTTTGCTTTACAAATTTGTTCATGTCTTCCCTCATAGCTGCTTAGTCATGCCTATTAGATTTACCATTTTCTGGGAAGGAAAAGTGGAAGTGAATTTTATTATCTATTCAGCATCTGACTTGGTGTCTTCCTCCCCTCCTTTGTCTGGTTTAATCGGAAATTTGCAGAGGTTTTGATTGGATCCTTTTGATCAGAGTGCAGAATCCCCCAGGTACAGGATCGTTAGTTCTCATTAGCAGAAGAAACATTTTTCCGTGCTAGTGCACATCCTTGTACAGCTAATTGAAGAATCATCACAGTGACTATTACCTCGTTACTTTTTATGGATACCATAGATTCCTTCAACAACTGACAAGGGTGAAAAGGAGTAGGATAGAAAACAAAGAATGGACGGGACCACTTGTTAAATTAATTAGCAACTGGTAAAGGAAACACATTGCATCTTTCTGTGCAACACAGTGCTGCTGGATGGAATTAAGAAAATGAAATCAAGAACTTGGCAAGTTTTATAAAGAGGCTGGATCAGTATTTGCATATCAAAAGTAGCCAGAATTTTTGGTACAGTAGCACACATTTTGAAAGGGGTTTTGGTCCTTGTGTTTTAGAGTTAAATTGGTTTTGTGCTATTAAAGACTGCAGAAGGAGACCTGATTTGCATATGTGCTGTCGGTAGGAATCTTTTACTTCAGCCTGGCACACCCCCAAATTGGACACTGGACAAGATGGCCATGGGCCTGCTCCTGCCTGTCAGTTCCCCTGGTCTTGGATTTGTGGTGATCGGGTGGAGGAAATGGAAAGGAACAGGCTGGAGGGAGAATATTTAATAGCAAAGAGGAACGTATCTGCAGTGAGCCGAGAGCCAGCGGGTCTGCACCAGCCGCATAGGAGCCTGTACTCAGAGCAGGTCACAGAGCTGGATCTCAGCCCTGGCACTTCTGCAGCCATTTCAATTAATGTCATCATTTAAGGCAGAGCTTGGGGATGTAAAATCTACACTACTGTGAAATGTGATACTGTTGTGCCCTGAGGTGTTTCTTCCGAAAGTGCTGAAATACAGAATGTATTTCCTGAAGAGTAGAAGGCATATGAGAAGAACCTGATCCCTCAGGGCTCCTTCACAGGTGGTGCCAGAATGGGACCCACCTATTCAAGTTGAAGATAAAAAGCCTGTGTGGGAGCAAGATGTGTTTCTGTTGTCTTTATGTAATTCCCCTTTTTCTTTCCCTAGCAGAAAAAGTCTCTAGATGATGGAACAGATTACCAGTAGATGCATTCAGTTCTCCCTCACTGGAAATCATTCAGATGGTGCTGGATACCTGTGTATAAGAGATGCTCCATCAGAAGTCATTGATTTCCATGGAGGGTATTTTACCTGGCACAGGTTAAATAGGCCATAGAGCAACATCAGATTCTTCTGGCCTTAAAATCTAGAGCTGGCCTCGGCACTGTGACCCACACCACGTATTTTGTACCAGAATCTGCTCCAGTCAACACTCGTGACTGGATTTTCAAGTCCCTTCTGCATAGGTGTGCCCTAAGTCTTAGGGCCATGATATGCCAAGTCCTCCTGAAAAAGTTGGTTGTACTTTGTCTCATCCACCTTTTCAGTCAACTGTAGTGCAAAGAATTTATAACACAGGAGGTGTTCTTCTGGACTGGGGAATAAAATGGTGGAAAAAAAAATGTTGTGTAAAGCTGTTGAAGGAAGGAAGGTTTCTCTTTCATGGTACTAACCCATCACATCTTCCCATGTATGTCCAAATAGGAGTCAGAGTACTTTATCTGGTGAGTGTGGGTACCAGAATGGTAGTACAGGCTTGTGCTGCTGCCCGTCTTGAAGGGTGCAGCTTTGTGGGCACTGTTTGGCAGGACCTGTGCTGCACAGAACAGATGGCCAAACATGAGCATCAGGGATGAGTTGTGGTTGTGAGTGAAGCTGTTGAGGTTTTGTGCCTTCCCAGTGGGTAAATCTTCACTAGTAGGTCCACTTTTCTGGAGGTGGTTTGGGGAATGGGCAGAGAGCTCTGGGATGCACCATACTGCAGGATTAGAATTGGTCTTTTCTGAGTTTTGGTCTGAGAGTTTGCAGAGAGCATCCAAGGACCTTGTGACAGCACCAACCAGTACTGATGGGTGTGCTGTGTTAGAAGGGAGTAGTGCAGGACACCATCCTGGGACAAGGGTCCCCAAAATCCTCTTCCTTCCCTGTAGCTCAGAGCTAGCTGTGATGGATGCTGTCTCTCCGGGGGTTCCTCACTCCCTAGTACAGCACCACAATGTTGCTGAAACAGAACTGGAGCCAAATGCCAGCCTTTGGCTTTAGGTTCAGAGTGGGGTTAGACTAGCCTGTGGAAAATCATTAATTAAATACAAGGAGGTGCATGGTGCTCTTTCTGTCCTTGAAAATCCCTAAAACACAACCTGTTGGAGGCCATGGGAGATGCTGCTGGTTCTTACCTCATTTAGCATGTTTTTCCCTGTTTGTCTTGGTGGGAAATGGAGCACAGGGTAGCCTAGTCTGCAGCCTGATGTAGTCTGGCCATTCCTGTCATATTCTCCAATCTCTGGCCTGGGGATGTGTGATTTGCTTGCAGTGTCAAACATAGGTGGCTTTTAGGAGCAGAAAGTTGCTGAGTAAGCCCTTCCTCCTATTTATCAACCCATTTTCCATGTCTGATTGGGGGGCAGAGGGAGATATGGGTGTGAAGGAGGAGTGAAAGGCATTCCAGAGCCATAGCCATTTATCAGTGTTGCAGAGAGAGACCAGCATGGCAGCCAGACAGGCACACACACTCCCCCAGCCTCCTGATCACATTATTATATTACACCTGACATTCCTTTCTTCCACTAATATGTTATTTTTGGTCTGACAGCTTTATGAAGGAGAAAAGAGAAATATATAGAGAGACATGCACCTGGACAGACATAGACACTCTTCATTCCTTATCAGCAAGGAATGGGGCTGACTCAGACACAAGAGAGAGATCTGCTGATTGAAACATCTTGCTGTCTCCAGCAGCTCACTATCTGTCATAGAATGGAGATTCCCAGAGCCTTCAGAGGGAAGGGGAAGGTACAGGATTAGGTCTGGAGGGTTGGTCCTCTGTGGATCTCACCTTCCTGGCCTGGGATGCTCTCTGGACTCTACTGGGATGTCTATTCTGTGGAAGAAATCAAGCTGCTGTCTACCCTGGAATGTTGCTGACATGTTGGGAGGGTGGTCATCTCATTGACCACATCATCACCTTTAGAGCCTGATTCTTGTTTTGGGTAGAGAAGGTTCTACAGACAGTTATGGTTTGTGGAGAGATGTCCTGCCTGGGGTAATGGTTGGTGGAAGAGTGATGACCCCAGTGTGTTAGGAGTCCTGATGCTGGTTTTATTTTGTAGACAGGAAGAGGGAAAACAAAAAAAGCATGCGTGTGTGAAATGCCATGTCAGACATGGCTACTGGTTATTGTGTTTCATTTAAGGCCAGCAAGCAGAGGGAAGTGTGTGCGGGAAGTGGGAGAGGCAGGAACAGAACTCTGAAAGTTGAGTGCTGTGATTGTGAAAGGGGAAAAAAGGAGTATGAAATAAGCAGTTCATTTGAGCTTGGTGTTTGCTGGCAAAATGTAAAAAGGAAAAGCATGAAAACAAGCTGGGGATGAAAATGATGGGGGGGGAAAGTAACAATATGGAAATGATGCTGAACTCTTGTCTACTCTGCATCCTGTGATTCCTCAAGTGACCTGGAAAATACACTGTATTTGCTCTCATCGATGGAGAGGAGGTTACAGGCCACTCCAGGCCATCAGCTGGTGAAAGGGCAAGGCTCTGCAGCAGGTCCTTTCTTGGGCACACCAATCGTGGAAGGACTGGCTGGGCAGGTGTCAACTGGAAAAAAGAAAGAAAAGATCAGCCTAGTATCCTACACATCCATATGCTTCTCTGGCTTTCTCTTTGGCCTGTACCCTTTCCCCAGGAACACCTTCTTCTGAAACAGTATTTGCAGCAGGCAACTCTTTTTCCTTCCCCAAAACAGCCCCTCCTGCTAACTGTGTGCTAGACTCTGATCATCTGCCAGGGAGAAACAGCTTCAACTCTCTCCATTCCCACATTGCAGCAAAGATGTCCCATTCCCAAGCATTATGGGAGAAAGGCCGATCAAACAGAGCAATTAATTCAACAAACAATACAATTAAGCCATGATCCCAGTGTAGTTTCCACCCAGAAACCGAATAAACAGCCTTCCCAGCATGGATAAATAAACTCACAGATGGAGGCTTTTGTGAGTGGAGAAGTTTTCCCTCCACCGCCTTTTTGAGAGCGCATGAAAACTGCAGGGTACATAAATCTTTGTCTCTGCATCCCTGTGGGTCGGGGAGGAGGGAACGTCCCGCCTGCTGTGGGGCAGATGTGTGCTGGCTCGAGACTGAGGGAAGGGCCCTGGGGACGGCCCAAAGGCGCGCGCGGCGAGGCCGCAGGCAAAGGCTGTGGCAGCTGGCAGCTCCAGCCTCCCTGGGGCCGGCTCTCACCACGGCTGTGACGCAAAACACACGGTGCGAAAAGCTGCAAGGGAGTAGAGTGACCTGCTTCACACTTGGACGGACTCGCTTGTTTCTTCAAGAACTGATGGAAGTCCCCTTTTTGGAACCGGGTGTCAAAACTGTCTCAGCTGGTGGTGGAAAGAGAGGCATATTCAGAGTCCTTGGCAGTACACAGAAAGCAGAACCAAGTGAGTCGTTTACCCAAGAGAAGGGGAGATAAATATTCCCAGGGATGACGCTGGCTGCATGGAGGCAGCAGGATCCAGGCTGGCTGCTCTGACCCTTTCTAAAACCAGCTGGAGACTGTTCTGGGAAAGGCTTTTCCATTACCAGTCAGTATCCACCCTGGGTTATTGGAATCGGTGAGATGTTACCTCCCGTGAGGGCTGGCTACAGGGCAGCGGGGGGAAGAATGGTATGAGAGTTTGGGCTGGACATCTATGGGAAGAGCAGCGGGGAGCTGCTCTGTTGGAAAAGGCAGGCTCAGGTTATGTTGCAGCTTGCACAGTACTTGGGGTCATTTCTGTTAGAAGCAGCCAAGGTGGAAGTGGGAGGGAATTGTGCATTTTCAAAGAGGTGTGAAAAGCTGCTGTGCTGTGACCCCGTGGTTAGCAGTTGTGGCAGTCTTGAGTGCAGATGTCCTGGACACAGAAGAGCCTATGTGGTGGGGTATGACCATCACTCTGTTGGAGGATGCTAACTGGAGACCAGGAAAGGGATGGGTGTTGCAGATGAGCTCCAGATCTGCAGGCACACCTCTGCTCCACAGCCTGAGCAGGAGGGGGTGGAGCTGTGAGATGTAGCTGAGTTCTCTCCTTTTTTTTTTTTTTTTTTTTTAAAAAAACTCTAGAGCAGGTTTCTGTTGTTTTTCTTTTCCTCATCTCCTACCTCCTGTTTCCTGGATGGCTTGCTTGGGAACTTGAACACCCAAATGGCTTGATTTAATGTTCAGGGTTCCCAAGTAGGTACTTGAGGAACCAGGCACCAGCCCCTGTCACTGTTGTTTGAGCCTTGTCAGGCTTCTGTCCTAATGATTTAATTAGCTGGGAAAACTATTTCCAGCCTCAGATTGGGTAAATCTGAACAATGGAAATAGTTGTGCTGAAGTGGTTCACGTTTAGGGAATGTCCTGTATATGACACAGAGTTCAGCATGTCCAGGTTAGCGCAGAAGCACACTTGAGTCAGCAGGCATCTTGCTAGTGCCATGGAAGTTGTACAAATACTGTACATCAGATCCTATTTTCACAGCACGGAGGTCCTTTTGCACCAAAGACCATAGACCATGTTTATGGAGCTGCCCTTCAAATACAACTGATTGACTCTCAAAGTAAAAAACTTGAGATGCATTTGTTAAACCCAAGTCCCATGGTAAAGGCATGTGTGCTATCACCTAGCCAGGGGTTTCCCAGAGATGTTTGCTTGAACTGATGTTATCTTTTCTGGGAGCTACCCTGCTGTGGCTTCACATTTACTGTTGTCTTAGCATTGCTGCTACCTGTTAAGCAGTGGTTTTGATGGTAGCAGAGTAGACTTTCTGAGTCTACATGTACCTTATATTGGGTTTTGACTTGGAAGGAGAGGAAAAACATTCCTTTTGTCTTGACTAGTGACTCTCACAGGCTGAGATCAGAGCCCTTCCACATCCAGAGAGGAAGCAGCTGCCATTGTGTTCATTCTCCAAGAGCTCCTAGAACTGGCCACCCTCCAACTTCCTGCAGAAACACCCTTCTGCAAGCTGGGAGGCTACATGTGGGCCAGCTGCTGTGGTCCTGCCCTGTTCTGAGCCTGGCTGTGGGCGCTGACACAGCCAAATCCTAGGATGGAGGACAAGAAATTCGGTTTTATCAAACAGGGGTGTAAACCACAGCTGGTTTGAGAGACCATTCCCTTGAGATCAAGGAAATGACCATGTAGGATTTTGAAGGCAGATGTGTGCCTGTCTCTAAACTGGCTGCAAAAAAAGTCCTCAAGGCTGCAGTTCTATGGTGCTGCACTAATGAGTTTCATCAAGAAGCACAATACTCAGCTTGGGCTTGGTGCCACTCTAGTTTGACCATATGACTTTTGGCCATCAAAGTGAGCTCACATCTGCCAGTAAAAAGTCATGTGGGTGTGCTGTGTCCCATGGGAAAGGCCAAGAGACTTGCTCTTCATCACCGTCATGGCTGCTAAACTCTGTCCAACTTGGACTCAGCACTTCTCATCAGAAATCTCCCTAAACCAGAGCTCATATTTTTAGGACAAGGGTCTTGCTCTGTGGGAAGGCTCTCCATGAACGTTGGCTCTTGCCATGTACAGGCAAACGGGCATCAAACCCTCTTCCTCACAGAATACGGTTCATTTCTCACACTGTGGTGGGAAGCCTGTAATGCAGCTGATGATGCTGACCTGTGTTTATCCTGTTGGCACTAGAACAAAGGTGAAAACTCATCTTCCAGAAACTGGCAAGAATCTGACTGAGAAAGGAGCTGCTCTGGACACCCTATCAATATTCAGCTGGTACTTTTGCAGCCTCAGCCTGGAGCAGCAAGCTCTCTAAGTCTTAAAAGTTGTATTTACTCTTAGCAAGGCATTAGTGTTAAGTTGTTGTGAAGTGTTTGGTACTGGTATCCTGGATGATATCTGGTCAGAAGTCCTTCTGAATGATGGAAATCATAACTTTGTCCCAAAGAAGCTTCACCTGTGCAGAGATGCTGCGTTTCTCAGCAATGTACACTTGAGCTGTAGTAGATTAGAGGCAGAGCAGGGACTGGATTGGAAGACTGCAGCAGAGATCTCCCAGCAGAAGCCCAGCTGGTGTTGGTTTGCCCCCACTTGACAGGTAAGCCATGGGGGAGCTGTGTCTGCCTGACTCTCAGTCCTTGCCATTACCTTTCTGTTGTCATTTACAAATCCTGGGGGCCCTTTCAGCAAATATTGTCAGTTCTCTGTGAAAAAGTCTGTTTCCCTTGTTGGCATCCCTTTTCAGATATCTATTGGACAGAGATTTGTACTTATTGACATGAAACAAGCTCAACGGGAATGAAAGAATTTATAAAAGTCATGAGAGGATTTATTTGGATGTTAGCAGTTCATTTCCTGCCACATTCACCAAGCTGCAATTAACATGGACCTGAAAGATTGCACACTGCTACTTGTCCTGTCTGTTCTCTTTCATCCCCTTGCTTCCTCTTTCCTTCCTCTTTCCTTCCCTTCTGAGCTGGACATATGTCTCCATTTTCCGAGGTTGTTTTTGTGGGTTTTTTCTCTCTCTCTGCTTATGTCATTCTCTGTTTCACTCTCTCCCTCCCCTTTTCTTTGTGTTTGCTTTTCTTGCCTCTTTGCTTCCCTCATATCTTGTATTCTTTTCTTCCTCATACTTTATTCTCCCTCTATATTTAAATCCAGGCAAAAGCAAATTATTTATGAAGGGCTGTAGTTTATGATGCGTTCTTAATGTCTTGGAAGACACAGTTAATTTATTTAATGAGTAAAGACATGATAATTCACAGATGATGATTCAAGTCAGAAAATTAGTTTCATTAATTTACTGTAAATTCTCTGCTTTGATTTAGTGCAGAAGGAGTTCCTGAAACCCAATGCAAATCTTTGCCATGGTATTTTTTTGTCACCACTATGCCAATGTGCAAGTGTGCCCACTTCTCCACCCCTTGCTATCTCTGTTGCACTCCTGCTTTCTGCTTGTGTCCTACCAACAATAAGTTGCAGATAGAAGAAGCATTTGTTTTTTGGTGTGCATGGTCGAGAGGCTGGGGAAGGGGACAGGGATGGAGAAGGCAGTCCCATTTCAAGAGATGATAAAAAAGGCAGCATGGTCTCAATGTTTCTTTTGCAAAACTACACACTGTTCCCTGAGCTTTTGCCTGGTAAATTCAGCTCTGAGAGAGAATAAAAGAGTCGATTTGCTTTTTTTTTTTTTTTTTTTTTAATAGAGTATAAAAGGTACTTTTTCAAATAAATTTCAAGAGAGATAATTTTACAGTAGAGTCTTGCTGATAACTGCAGTATATATAAATATTATAGGAAACCTATAGAAGTGATTCATGGTGTACTATTGATCTAATCAGATTTAACTAAGTCTTTGCATCATGGCTTATTAATCACAGAGAACAGGGCTCCAAGGACACCTTGCAGAATCAGGGCTTTGCTCTTCACAACAGTCAGTGTCCACAAATTCTGGCCATGCCTTGCTGGGACCACTGTGGTCCATCAAGCTTCCCCAGGGATGACCTGTCCTACCATATTTCACATGTTTTTTAAAGCAGGACTAGCAATGGGGCCCCCTCTAAAACACCTTATTAGGGACACTGTTCTGCTGCCTAATTAATGTAATCTTAGGAAGGTTTTCCAGTTTTACTGGAAAAAAAAACTTGTAACATGGTTCAGTGTTTCTTCTGCACATCATAGTGTGGGATGGTGAGGTGTGTGCTGCCACTGGCACTGAACAGTGAGTGCGCATAGCGCAGTAATGCCATGTGCTGCCAGCCCACCCTCTTTCCCCTGTGTGCACAGGTACATAAGCTTCTTTGCCTGGAGCTGGTGAGCAGACTGAGGATCATCTGAGACTCTGAAGAGGAGATTGACCAACAGCTGTGCACTGCCATCTCTGGTACATGCAAGCCAACTGAACATGGCCACTGCTGAGGTGGGTCCTGTTTTGTGCCAGGATGAAGGCAGTGTTATAAAGGGTAGGGCATGATGGAAGCAAGTTACTGCATGTAGCTGTAACGGGAACCCCTTCTTGCCCTCTCAACTACATTTACAAAGCTCTGGGGATAGTAGACAAAGGACACAATGAGACAGAAGAGGAAGAATCCATGCATGTACCCTCACCTAGGTCAGAACAAACAAACTCTTGTATCAAGTGCTGTATTAAGACCACCACTGACATGAAACAATGGCAAGTTATGGTCAGTTGAATGTGCGTAAGTCTCTGGGCTGCATGACATTCATTCCAGAGTACTGAAGGAGCTAGTGGATGTTACAGCAGGACTCTTCTCAGTCATCTACCAAAGGTCTTGGGAGTCTGGGGAGGTCCCAGCTAACTGGAAGCTAGCCAATATTACTCCAATTTACAAGAAGGGTATGAGGGAAGACCCAGGAAACTACAGACTTGTTAGTCTAACCTCAGTGCCTGGAAAAAGAATAATTGGGAAGATCATTCTGGACACTACTGAAAGGCATTTAAAGGACAATGCCATCATCAGACACTGTCAACTTTGGTTCACAAAGGGTAAGTCCTATCCAGTTCTGGTCAATATTTTTACCAATGATCTGGCTACAGGTATTGAATGTACCATTGGTAAGTCTGTTGATGATACTAAACTGTGAGGTCCTGTTGACTGTCTTGGCAGACAAGAGTGCTTGGAGTTCTAAGTATAAACTGGGAGAGCAGTGGCTGGAGAGCAGCGCTGCAGAAAAAGATCTGGGGGTGCTGGTCAGCAGCAGCTCAACAGGAGCCAGCAGCGAGCCCTGGCAGCCAGGAGGGCAAACGGCACCATGGGTGCATCAAACACGGCGTAACTGGGTGGCCGAGAGAGGTGATTATCCCGCTGTATTCAGTGTTGGTGTGGCCTCACATCAAGTACTCTGTGCAGTTCTGGGCCCCACCATTTTAAAAGGATGTTCAGGTACTGTACTTGAATATGGGTGGTCAAACACAGAAACAAGCTTTCTAGAGAGGTGGTCGATGCCCCAAGTCTGACAGTGTTTTAAGAGGCTTTTGGAAAATGCCCTTAAATAATTTTTTAACTTTTGGTCAGCCCTGAAGTGGTTAGGTGGTTGGACTAGATGATTGCTGTAGGTCCCTTCCATCTGAACTTTTCTTAGCCCCATCTCAACAGTTGCATGCAGGGGAGTCTGATAAGGAATGGTGTCAGGCTGGTGGTTAATGCTATTAGCAAGTATTATCCATGGGACAGATATTATCCATGGGACAGCAATGTGCCCTTGTGGCCAAGAAGGCCAATGGTATCCTGGGGTGCATAAAGAAGAGTGTGGCCAGTGGGTTGAGGGAGGTTCTCCTCCCCCTCTACTCTGCACTAGTGAGACCACATCTGGAGTATTGTGTCCAGTTCTGGGCTCCCCAGTTCAAGAGGGACAGGAAAATGCTAGAGAGAGTCCAACAGAGGCTATGAAGATGATGAAGGGACTGGAGCATCTCTCTTATGAGGAAACACTGAGAGATCTGCAGCTGTTTAGCCTGGAGAAGGGATGACTGAGAGGGGATCTTATTAATGTTTACAAATATCTGAAGCGTGAGTGTCAAGTAGAAGGGGCCAGGCTCTTTTCAGTGGTGCCCTGTGATAGGAAGAGGGGCAACAGCCACAAACTGGAACACAGGAAGTTCCACCTCAGTGTGAGGAAAAACTGTACTGTGAGGGTGACAGAGCCCTGGAACAGGCTGCTCACAGAGGTTATGGAGTCTCCTTCTCTAAAGACTTTCAAAACCCATCTGTTCCTGTGTGGCCTGCCCTGGATGATCCTGCTCTGGCGGGGGGGTTGGATTTGATGGTCTCCAGAGGTCCCTTCCAACTCCTATCATTCTATGATTCAACACTGGTGGTGCTGTGTGTAACAGAAAACTGAGCACAGGGTGGAATCTGATTTGCTCCTTACAGGTAGGGAATAAGGTGGTTCTGGGATTCCTGTTTTGAATCTCTAATCTCTGTGGACTATAACATGTGATTCCCCAGACAAGTTGTGTCATGCAAGTCTGCTCTTCACACTCATTGGCTACCTAACTGATTACAGTTAGTTGCATTTCTCCTTGGTTTTGCCCTGTTGTTTTGTGTATTTTAATAACCACAGTTGAGCTGATATAAGCAGGTCTTGAAAAGATGTTTTAGAAAAGTATGAATGTGCATCAGACTGGGAGATCAGCCCCCCATGTGCTACCCATGAAATCCTGTATGAAGGACTGCTCAGGGCTGTGCTTAGTTTGTAAAAGGCAAAAATTTACCCTTCTGTTGGGGTAGTTAGTGTGAAGTGAAAGCCTCCAGGAATTTGGGGAAAAATGCTTGAAAAGTGGGGAACAAAAAATTTGACTTTAATGTCCAAATGCTTTTGAAAAGTAAGTGGTGTTGGTGAGATTTGATTGTTCAACGCTTTCATGGTCCTCTGATCAGCTTGATCAGCAGGGGCTGTCATCGGGAGCTGATGAAAAGTTGCAAAGGATGATTCCTTTCAGTACAAGGTCCCGGAGGTCTGTCACCTATTTGCTGCCTGTTCTTGTGCTGCTTGAGCTTGGGATCACTTCTTTTCTTGCTTATAGCATGTGAGACAAACCCTTGTTCACTATGAGGGCGGTTTCTCATATGTACTTGCACCGTGTAAGCAATGATAGCAGTCGTAATGGTGTTTAGCGTGAGATCTGCTGGTGTAAGAGGAGTATAAGTCAAGGGCTTGATTGCTTAGGGCATGTCTAATGCTTGAGCCTTTTCTTGGTGCGAGTCTGAGCCATAATGGTTCAGTTTTGGCCCAGCAGAGCCTTGCATAACTTCCAGTTGCTTCTCAGGAACATGTGCACCTGTGGCTGACCCCACCTTGCTTCCTGAGATACTTGGAGCAGCCTGGTATAAGCACAGAGCTAGACATTCAAATCAACCATGGTCCATCCTTGTCTAGTGCCTTTGGAACTGGAGCCTTCACATCTTGAAATGTCCTCATACCACCACCTCACACCTCAAGGTTGTTTTCTTCACTTCCTCTCCAAAAGTGCTTACCTTGGGACGAGATGGCGGCTTCCCTGTGCCAGGGAACCCTTGTGTGGATGTGTGGTATCTCCTGGGACGTGCATACTGGGCTATAGAGTGGGATAGGATGCACAACACTTCTGCATTCCCATTGTGTGACTCTTGAAACTAAACTCTTCCTTCCCTCTGTGAGGGACCTGTGCATGGGGTTTGAGATTTGCTTGTTGGAAATTCAGGCCTTACAAGGGCTGGCATGTGGGATGCCTAATTGGTGGGAACTTTCTGTGTGAAAGTCGCCATTGCCTAGTGAAGGTTGTGGATTCAAAGTGTGCTTGCAGCCTGGGAGAGCATAATTCTGCTGCACTTGTCTCCACTGCTGGCCATGGCTCACTCATCCTTTACTAAGTCATCACAATGTGACTTGATTGCATTGTTCATTATGAGGAGCAAACGCTAGATCTTGGCAGAATTTTGTCTTCCCTCTCCTGTACACAGGATGAGGCCTCCCCAGGTGCTGTCTCAAGTGTGCACTTGAGTGTTTGAAACCTCTGCTTGGAGCCTGGCAGATGAGGAATGAATATCTTGTGCAAAAATATATCACCTTCTACTGCAGCAGTGGTTTAGCAGCTCAGTGGGACCAGTTGTACAAATACAGGAGTATGTCACAGACATTAACACGTTCTTTGTCAGTCTTCCTTCCCAGCACATCCCCTCCATCTTTGACCTTCTCTGCGTCTCCAGGTTGGTAGCAGCTTTGACCTCAGGTCTTCAGATTGCTTCTGGCCAGGAGTAGATGGCCATTGGGATTGTCCCTCCCAGAAGCTATTGCTGCCCCATCCTGCAGCAGGAGCAGAGGAGCAGCCAGCTCTGCTATTCTTGACTTCTATTCAGCCCTTGTCCCTTCAGATAGCTTTAGATGACTTGATGTATGGCTTGGGTACTTTGGGTCTGGTATTAGGCCAGTTACTCTTCTCCAGCATGGACAACAGGGGCACTGTATTTGAGTTTTCTGCAGAGAATGGGATAAAATACTTTCCTCTCTGTGTCTGTCTGTAACATGACCTGTTTGCCACATCCAAAAGCAATGGACTTTGTCTAATATCTGCTTAATGTCATGCACTGCTGCTCTTGCCTAGGCAAAGTCTCTACCCCATTGCTCCTGAGCTGGCAATACAGAGGTGCTTCAGCCTAGAAGGAGAGAGGAGTGCTTGTCCTTCAGCTTATTTTATTTTATGCTGTTCTTGGTCTCCTTCAAGCTCTGAAATAAATCACCATTTTCCTCACAACCAGCACAGAGCCCTATCCTGCTGCTTTCCTGAGCATCCCTTCACGTGTGCCATGGTCATGTCTTGGGAGTTGTTCTTGCCTGGCTGTCTGCAGGGCAAAGAGTGCCATAGTCTGTCCCTGAAGGATATCGGTAATTATTCCTTTTTTGTTTGTTTGTTTTGGTTTTGTTTTTTCTTTGTTTTTTCTTTGTTTTTCCCATCTGTTCTGAAGTCTCCTTTCTCAAGGTGGCACAGTGTAGGCTTTTGGTGGTTGTGCCAATGTCCTCAGCAGTTGTCTCAGAGGGGTTCATCCATTTGGAGGAAGCTCCTCTCTTCCCCACAGATTCTGCTGCACCTGCCTCCCTGCAGAAACGTCACACCTCACCAGTCACAGAATCATTAAGGTTGGAAAAGACCTCTAAGATCAAGTCCAACCGTCTACCCAACATTATCATCCACTAAACCCATGTCTACACATTTTTTGAACACCTCTGGGGATGGTGTTCCAATGCCAACCTGTTCCAATGTCTCATCACTCAGTATAGAAATTTTTCCTAATATCCAAACTAAACCTCCCCTGATGCAAATTAATCCCACTACCTCTTGTCCTATCGCTAGTTACCTGGGAGAAGGGACCAACACCCATCTCTCTACAACCTCCTTTCAGGTAGTTGTAGAGAGCAATAAAGTCTCGCCTCAGCCTCCTCTTCTCCATACTAAACAATACCAGTCACCTCGTCTGCTCCTTATAACACATGTTCTTCAGACCCCTCACCAGCTTTGTTGCTCTTCTCTGGACCAGTTCCAGCACCTCAATGTGTTTTTTATACTGCAGCACCCAAAACTACACAGAATACTCAAGCTGCAGCCTCACCAGTGCCAAGTACTGGGGCATGATCACTTCCCCAATCAGGTACAGTGGCCTTCTTTTCTTATGGGTGGTTACTGCTTTTCTGACTGGCATAGCAGAAGCTGCCAAGAAAGCATAGAAATTACTTTCCCTCCCCTGTAGCTGCAAAGAAATAATTCCCAGGAAGTCCTGCCTTGCTGGAGTCTCTTGTCTGGAAGTGCGGTAGGTGGCTTGCAGCAGGGTCTGCCTCTGTCAGGCAGCACTGGGAGTTTGAAATACAAAGCCCTGAGGCTATTATGGTCCCAAACGGAGCAGATGATCAGACAGGCTCCCTGGGAAAGGTTGTGGCTTGCCTGGTTCCCAGCTGGAGAGGAAATGGGGACCTTGCAGAGCAGCCCAGGCTGTCTGCTAAATGCAAAACCACGTCCCGAGACCTTTTTCAAAGCACGCAGAGGAATATCTGCCTAGGGACGTCAGTAAGTAGTAAGTCTACAAAGCAATCTGTTTGTGTTATTCTCGTATGGCACAGAATAATAGCGCTCAGCACTAGCTAAGTGCTGCGCAAATATTAGTGTCTGGTTTTTTTTTGTTTTTTTTTTTCACTTGTTGCAGGAGCTGGAGCTTGTCACACTCATTAAGCTACAGCGTCTGCTTCTGCAAGAGGGCTGGCAGGAGCCTGGCTTTCTTCCTGGGCCACTACTATGGGTCTCAGGACAAGATGCTTCTTCAGAGGAGTAAATGGGAAAGCCTGTTCTTATTTGCATTTTGCACTTTCGTCCCCCCTTGCTTGACTCTGGTATTAGGGGCTGTCCTGGTTAGTTGCTCCCCACACCTTCTACCCATGAAAGTCCCCCTGCAGTGACTCAAAGGGTGCCAGGAGTTACAGCAGGGTGTAGCACGCTACATTTGCATCTGCTCCAGTGTCGGCTGCCCTCTTTCTGCAAGTGGCAGGCTCTGGCAAATGCCAGGCTGTTCATTACCATTGCACTGCTCCATACATAATGAGGTAAAATGAAAACAACTTCTCTCACTGCAGCTATGCAATCTGGGAACTCATAAAGGCTAAAGCGCTTTTAATTATGAGCTTGTTCCGATTATGCCCAGGCTTTCTGTTTCCTCCCATAGAGCAGGCCAGCTCTCTTAGGTCAAGATGAATTTTAGTTACAGAACTTCTGGCACATGCCATTAGGAAAACTGGAGAGTTTCCCTCTCCTAAATCTAGGCACCTGCAATGTGTGATCTATTGCTCCCCAGAGAACCGTTCTTCTGGCTGTAATGTTGCTGAAAGCAGAACAAACACATTTGTTTCTGGACACGAAAGAACCTTTCTCTTTCCCTTTGGGTCTGCAGTGCACCAGTAGCCCCATGCTCTCCTCCCAGCTGTGAGGTGGCAGGGTCTGATGAAGCAAAGGGGCCTTAGCCTTTTGTTAGCTTACGCTTCTCACTCCTGCGCTTGGAGCTGAGATTTCAGCCAGACTCACTCCCTACACCCTGAACTTTAGTTGATGCAAAAATGAACTCTGAGCCCTCTCTGGAGAGGGAAGAGAGGATCTGCAAGCAGAGATTCAAGCTGAGAGACCCCTTTCAGTTCCCTGCTCCTGCTGATTCTGTGTGTAAAAGGACAGGTCAGGAGGCAGAAGTCTTTTATAAGGAGTCTCTACCAGCACTGTGAGGGCAAAAAGTTCATTTTATTACAGCTTGAAGAGGAATTATTGTGGAAACTTTTAGTGGTACTGAATCTCTGTCTCAGGACTGTTACCCTATGTTTTGCTGGATACCAGTACAGCTGTAACAGTTATGGCCAATTAATTAGAACTACTTCCCCTTGTTTTCCCCTTATAAATCACTCTTTAGTCAGTCCACAGAGAAAACAAGGGAAGAATGAAATAAGTCTGAAGTAAAATATGAACCTCCCTTTTATGCCATATTTCAGACAATAGCAGGCTGTGGGACACTCAGGGAATAGGCTTTCTGAGCCACTGCTCCATGAATTCACACTCTGTTTATGAGCCTCTTCAGTGTATAAAGTGAAGATTTTAATGGCTGTTGCTGTTCCTTTTGAATGGCTGTGAAGTCTGGGTCATGGCAGATCAGAGTAAATTCCCCTCCTCCTCACTGCCATCAGAATTAGATTTTTCTGAACTGCAAAACCTGATGAGGGTGGGTCAGCTCAGAGCTCATCCATGATGAGGATCTTAATTAGGATTCCAGCCAGTGTGCTCACCCTGATTGGGAAGGAAGAGTGGGATGCTTTAGTTTTGTGCATGTTTTGCTTTGCTTAAAGACTTTTGAGAAATTACCTTCGGTCAGCTCTATGGGTAGAATGCTGTCACTGCCTAGAGGTGGGTCATCTCCATTCTCCATGGAAAATAGACCAGAAACTTTTGTGTATATAGCTGAACTTGGGTGGGATAAGTCTGGGCCTTTGTATTTGGCTGGTTAGAAGGTTTGTGTGATCTTGGCTTGGCCTTTTTGCTGTCCCAGTTGAGGACATGTGTACCTCCCTATAAAAGGTCATGGCTATGATGAATGTGATTTGCATGTAAAGCAGTCAATGTGAGATGGATGTTGGAATACTGCATGGGTAGCGTGAGGGGTGGATGTGATGTACAGTGCTCTTGAGTGGGTGAAGGGGAAAGAAACAACCCAACTCTGCTCTTTAAATGTTTTTTGGCAAGATCCCTCCTCCAAGGGGTATTTGAGGTGGCAGGTTGAGGGTGAGCAGTAAGCTACTGTTAGATACAGGCCCAAAAGTAGCTGAGGAAGTGCACAGGGTTGCTGAATTACTGCAGAGCTCCAGCCAAGTTGAGCACTGACATCATCCCTTTGCTCCCTGTATTGTTCTCTTATGGGTTCGTCTTTTACCAGAGCTCTGTAAAGGAGTGACTGGTCCAGTGCCATGAAGTTCTTTACATCTCTTAGGTCTAGAGGAAAGCTGAAAGCTGCAGAAACATTCTTACGTGCTGTACTCAGTCTTGGGTTTTCCTGTATGGGGCCTCTGTAGGCTTAGCAGACAACAGGCCATGATATGTTAATGAATCCCATTTGGCTGGCCTGGGCAACAGCAGTGATTCCTGCCATCAGTCCCAATAGCTCTGGAGAGGGCAGATCTTCAAGAAGGCTATTCTGGTCTAAACTTCAAGTCCCCTGGGAGGTAGAAGACATATCTGTAACTCGGAGAGCATCTGTCTACAAGATGGGTCAGGTCAGAGAGCTTGGCCATTGGTGTCGCTAACCTGGTGTAGAAAATGATCGTGCAGTTTCCTGATCCCAGCCCCAAGCTATTGATACGCTGCACTTGATTATTGCAGGATGCTGTTGAATGAAGCGACCGGTGCTTTTCCCAGCTCTTTAATTCTGCAGCTAATGTTGCCTTGTTTTCCATAAGCTATTATTTCCAGTCTTTGTTGACTTCCCAGAAACCTTTGCGAGCATCCTCCAGCTAACGACGATCCGTGTAGCCATACATAGTTCCTGGAGCTTTCATGAAAGGCGAAGTCTGGGCACTATGTGAACTACACTCAGTTTCTCTTTTATCCAAAATTCAGAAAGCTTAAACAAAATAGCCCCTTGGCATTGTTCCTAGGAAACCACTCACCAGGAGGTTGGAAATAATCATACAGATAATTTACTTGAATGCTGCCGATATGCACATTTTAGTCTTCTCTTTCTAGTCTGAAAGAAATTGGAAAGAGTGGCAATGTTACTGTCTTTTGAGAAATAATAGAGGCAAAGGGTTGCACAGGCAGTAATTCTTAAATTTCTTTTGTAGCATTAAGGGCATGTTAAAAAAAAGGCAGACAAAAACCAACAAAACCCACACCAAACCAAAACTCAGCCTGCAAGTAGCAGTAAGCAAGCAAATTCTGGTTGGGTTTTTTTGTTTATTTGTTTGGTTTTTTATTTTTATTTTTATTGCAGAATGAAGTTAATTGATATTTTTTTCTTTTGTAAAAGCATCCAAAGACTATTTGTAGTTCTAATGAGAGATCTTATTAGGCTGTTGTTCTGAGGAGGGATTAACAAAGAAGTTTGGGAGGGAAGCAGATTTTGGCTGACATGGTAGTATTGTTACAGTCTTCCCCCCCTCTTAAGTTTTCATCTTCCAAAAATACAGATTTTAATTAAAAAAAAAAAAGGGGAAACTTCTCGGCCTTTCAGCTCGGCAGCACATACAGACAAATAAATTAAAAAGTGGGAGAAGTGGAACTAACCCAATAATCCGTGAAAACCTAATTTCCCTCACAAGCATCACTGACGCAAGCATCTCCCCTCTCCCTTCCCCTTCTCCAGTTCAGGGGCAGTGATTGGAGAAATTGGCTAACAAGATCAGAAAATTTAATTACTGTTCTGCCTCCCCTTCCCAAGAAATTGGATGTCACACTTCCTTGTAGCCTGTTTTTAAGATGTGCTTTAGCTGGTTTTCATATGACTTGAACTTGACTCCCCACCCTCTCCCTCCACCTTTCTCCCCCTGTTCCCCATGGAAATATCCATCCAATACAGTTAATCCTTGGACCAGGAGCTGAGATAGGAGAGAGACCATGGCCATGTTGAAAGCCATGGTAAAACTCTGTCAGGCCTACATGGTGCCATTTTTGGTTCCTGGTGCTGGAGGGAGTGTTGCAGGGGAGAGAGATGGGGTTGGGATGCTCCATCTCTCCATTTCATGCTGGAACAGGTGAAAGGAGAGAACAGGGTTAGAGAGGGCTTTGGATTTGCATTACTCTTGCTCCTCTGGTTTTATACCTGGGCCACAGACAGCACAAGTAAGAATTTTCCTGTCTATTCAAGCTGTAGGTCTCAGACCTAAGCTCCCTCTTCTTTTCTTTCTTGCTTCTGGGCTGAGGCATTCGTCAGGGCCCTGGGGGTACTGAACAGCAGAGGCTATTTCTGCTTGGCTGCCGTGAGGGTCTGGGCAGAGCAGAGATGAATGCAGGGCAGAAGAGAAGAAACATGGCTTGCTTTGTAATGTTGCTTCTATCATCGGAAGGGATCTCAGACATGTAATTAACTAAAAAGGAGGCTGTTCTGCATAACACAAGCCTGTTGTATCCAGCTCAGCAGGTCTGGTGACCCAGGCTTTGGTCTCATGGCTGGCGATGTCACCAGGGTCCCCTGGTAGCGGAGCAGCCTTGCTGGAGACAGCTGCTCTATTTATTTTTTGTTTTGTATTCCCAGCATGTCCTGCTCTGTGCGAACTGTAAGCCTGGCTTAGAAATTCAGTGCAAGCACCTTATCAGATAATGAATAATGATTTATTGAACATATGGGTAAACAGCATAGATAAGATATAAATACACTTCGGAAATGCAGTTGCATTTGTAAGAATGTATTCCAAATCAGCCCTGGGGCTTTCAGCTCTGTTTGCAGGTGACACAAAGGCATCTTCTGCATGGGCTGCTGTGTGTTCCTGCAGGTCCCTCTCTATATGCACATGCCCATAGGAAAAAAACTAAGGACAAAGTGTGAGGGCAAAGATATCTGCTGAGAGGTACTCCAGGGACATGGGCATTTGTTTGCTCTTGCTGTAGGAGCTGATCTTGAGCAGGTTAAAGCAGTGTGAAGTGCATCCCTGCCCAAGTAAATGCCTGCTGCTGGGAGAAGCTGGACGCTGGAACCAGTGTCTGATGATGGCACATAAGGTACTTGTCTTGAAGATACAGGGGTGCTGGACCAGGGGCTGGCTGCTCTTGGAAGGGCCAGGGCTGTGGGCGTCAGGTTTGTAGAGCCTTGTGTTGGAGCTTTACAGTTGCACACCAACTAGAACCCAGATCAGGGTAAAATTATCTGAATGTGTGTGTGCCCGATATATTTCTGATGTGAGTGTAAATTTGAGCCAAAATTTGAGTTTTGATTTGATTTAAAGAAAATTTGAGATTGTTCACCCATTCTAAATAAGACAACATTGTGGAAGCAGCATTGCTTATACCAGCTGGAGTGTTGGTTAAGCTGGAATGGAGACATGAAGTCACAGCTACTCTGTGTGCATCTTACAGGTACCTCAGGCTATGGGGAAACATGAGGGCTGGGGCTGGATTATGGAAAATGGGTTCGTGTCACTGAACACTTCCATGTGCTCCACCCCCACCATCTTTAGATATTCCATCTTGCATACCCTCTGCCTCATGTCATTGTATGCTGCACAGCTTGCAAAGTTTGCTCTGTGAGCATGTGGGTACCTAATTTCTGCAGGTAGTACTGTGACTGCCTCCAGAGAAAGATGGAAAGCAGGATTCAGTTGTTAAACATGGGATCAATTATGCATATGAATGTGGTGAGTAGTGCTATTTGCAATGCTCTGGGAATAGAATGGCCAACTTGCTTTTCCTTTAGAAATAACACCTCCTCAGCAAATACCAGCTTACTGGCCTTGCTCAGCTGAACTAACAGCTGTCCATGTGCTGCCTGTTGAGTCTGCCACATCTGTGCTGCTGGTTTTGCAGCAACTGTTGGTTCCAGCATACCCTTGCTATTTTAGAAGTTGTCCAAGAGATGTGGTAATGCTCCACCCCCACCATCTTTAGATATTCACTCATTCTCCTCTGTGCATCTCCTCCTGTGTGGTACTAGCTGCCTAAAGTAGTGATCTCTCCCTCTGCAGTCCTACTCATTGAGAAGCCGACAGCCTCCCCTCTGCAGGCCGAGTGGAGGGCAAGCAGTCAACCTGGCCTCCTTTATTCTCCATGCTGCTGTTGATTTTTGCTCTTCCACCTTCTGGTCAGGGGTCCTGCTGTCAGTGAGCCAGTATTGCTTGCAGCCCCCCCAGGGTCATGGATAAATGACGCCACAGTTTTCGCCTCTGCTTTAATCATCAGCCACCAAAGGCAGTGAAGTTCAAATCCTTTAAACAAGAGGGAAGTCAAACTCACCCAATGGGTTGTTAGGTGTCTGAACCACAGGCGTGGCAGGGTTGTAAAATAACTGGCTAACCTGCAGATATTGTAGTTCAGGGTCTGTCATTTTGATTGTTGTGATAACAGCTTTCAAAGTCCGAGGGAGGTGTTAGAGGTGATGCTGGGTTTTTTCAAAGTAACGTGTGTGATAATCCTTTAAGATGCAGAGCGGGCATGGTTCAAGAGTCTTCTGAGATCATCTTTTGCATGCAGGGGTGGTGGTGCAATGGATGAATGTGGGAATAGAGCTAGTACGAGTTTTCCAGCTTCGATCCTGCCACCTGTGAGTAGAGAGAAGGTTTTTTTTCATGTGCTTTACAATAGTGACTGTGGCATTGCTTTTGCTGAGGCTTTTCTGGAGAATTGGGGTATTTTGTTTTGGTTTGTTTTTTTTGACCTTAAGATTTTTCACTGTCTCACTGTGTGAATGCTTTCCTCTCACTCCTCCCCCATTTGTGCTCATCATCCCCTTGTTTTTCCCCAGCAGGCCTGGTTTGCCGTTGTGTGACTTCTGGGCTAAAAGGTAAATTACAAAAGCCTAGGGACTGAGAGCTTGATAAAGCTTTGCGATCCAATCTATTGGCAAATACAGCCATAGAGAGAATTCGATTTGCATACATTTCCTACCCTGAATTCCTCTGGTGCTATTAAGAGTCACCATAGCTAACACAATCTCTGAACTGTGGGGCTTATATGCATGCAGAAGTACACCTATTTGCTTTCTTGGAAAGAGGTTTACTGAAGCGTTTTTTAACTTATTGTCCACCCCATCCCCCTCCTTTTCCTTCCCATCAGAGGATTTTGTGCCGCTGTAGAGATTCTTTGATCTGAGCTAATTCTTTGATGAAGCTTCACAAGACAATAGAAAAAACAGAGCACTGCTCTGGGGAGACTCCTTCCTGCTCAAAAAGGTGGAAATCGTGCTTTCTTGGCAAGGTGGTGCAGCCTGAAGGCAAAGAGTCTTTGCTTGCTGCTCTCATGGTGTTATTTTACTGGTGGACACTGAGCTGTGAGTTCTGCTTGGGGCAGGGGGCAGGGAAAAGACTGGTTGCCTGAGGGTTGTTTGTATCAGGTGGCAGAGAATTAGGGTGGGTGATTATCAGAGTGATCATGGAGAGTTGCCTGGGTGCAAAGACAGGGGCCACAGTGTGCTTTCCTCGCTAAGATGCTCAAGGAAGGGGTTTAGAGATCACAGCAGTCTGAGTGGTGGGAGGATAACCCCGTGGCCTCTGCTAGTTTTGAGTGAGACCTCTTCTATTTCAGCTGGGCCTAGGCGCTGCTATTAAGAGATGTGTCTGAAGTTTTAAATCCAAACTGTTCTTTTCCAAGGTCTCTTGGCTTTCACATACAAATCAGAGTGGATGTAGCCATGGATTCGGGTCCTGCCCCATCAGACTCCTCTAGCTGATCTTCACCTTGGTGAAGCATTCGCTAAACAAAGTTATGTGCCAGCACCCGCCCAGAGTCATGGGCTCTGTGGGATCAGCTCCCGTGGGAAAGTTAGAGATCTGTGTCTTGTTGGCCTTCGTCTTTCCACCTTCCCCCTTCTTGTGCCTGGCTGCCCCGTTAATTGATTAGTCCACTGTTGAGCTGCTGCTTCTGGAGCTGAATGCAACGAGTGAAACCGCAAGAGCAGAGAAAGGGAACAGTGATTCTGAGTGCTAGGCTCGCATCTGAAAGATTACTGCACAATCTAATGAGCTCATTAATTTCATTTCATTAACCAAACAGTGCTTGTGGAGAATGGCAAATATTTAAAGAAGCACAGCAGGGTCAGAAACACATTTAATTAATGTTGTCACATGATACTGAGAACAGGAGGGGGGAATAAATCCTGATGCTATATATTAACATCCACAGTGACTTCTCTTTTATATTTAATGTGCTTCTTGGGTGAAAGTCCTCTCACTCTTGTATGTCTGCCTGGCTCCTATTATCACAGTGCCTGAGCAGCTCCCTGACTTGAATGTGTTTCTTCTTCCTCCCAGGGTCCCTGGAAGTCAGGCAGCGCCGTTACCCTGTTTAGAGGGGAATACACAAGGCGAGAGGACTCCATCACAGTTGTCAGTTGTGCAAAGGGTCCGTGGCAGATGATGCTGTTTTCTCTGTGGTTCTTCTCTTTGGTAGTCCATGCCTACTGTGATTATTAGTCCAAGCTCATCAGCTTCCTGCTCATCCAGCTGGGTGCCCTAGATGTCACAGCGTGAGTGAAATCAGAAACTCAAATAAATGATAGGGAAGGCAGAGGGTCAAATCCTTCCTCAAACCCTTTGAAGTCTGGTGCACTTGGCTTGGCTGTTTGTAGACTGGTGTGAGTCACAGCAGTTAAAAAGTGGGTTCTCAGCCCATTCTCCCCTATGTCTAAGGGAATTTAGATCTGGGAATTTTCAGTATATTAATCTGGGTTGTTGAAGTGAACTTTGATAAAAGCTCATTTTGATTTGGGGGACGATATCTCATTTGTGGTTCTTCGGTTAGGTCTGCTGTGAGGCATCCGATGAAAACTACATATTGCTTTTCTGATTGTCCTGGTACACTCTGCTTCTTTGGGAAAATTGAATTAGGTTGGATACCCAGAATGCACCAGAAGGTCTGGGTTTCTCACTGACAAATTATTTCTGTGGTTTCCAGTTCAAGAAGCATCCCAGCTAAAGCAATCTCAGAGGGGGTGGAACTGTATTTTTACCCTGAATCTGCTGGGGTTCTTGTGTTTGTACACGTTATTTGCGACATAAGGGGATGGACTCAGCTTTGCTGAAGGCCTTGCTTTTGAGAAGGCCAGGAGGTGGCTCTGATTAAGGGTTAAGTGGCCAACTGAGCTTGCCTGGGATGTTGATAGGGTCAGGTCTACAGTACCAGAAAAATCAGCTTGGCCAAGGAATCATAAAACCTAGTCAGCTTTGCTGTTAGTGGTTAATTTGACAGTGCTCAAAAGAAGCTGTGCCCTCCTATACTGACAGCGATAGGTCTCCGGCTCCAGAGCATTGGGCAGACAGGTGTGAATTGTTTTCAGCTAAGAGTCTGAGATGGCTGCAAATGCCTTCCTGAGGCTGTGGCTGCTTTGGGAGCCCACTTCATCCTGCCAGCAAACCTCAGGGTTTCATCCATCCAGTTGCAAGCCTCCCACTGTTGAGTAAAGCCATGCTGGAGGTCCAGGAGGGATACCCATCTGCAGGCATGACCATTTTTTCTTTGCCATAAAAGCAAATGCACTATATTTGGCAGTGTTCCTCAGTGGTGATTATACCAACATTAAAGAAGTGCATTCTATTAATGCAATAGTGATAATGTGAGGAGTTCAAAGGAGTGGTGCTTTCTGGAAGGCCAGGTACAGAGCAGGCAGAGCTGGGTGTACAGGGGCCTGCTGTCATTGATGGCTGCAGCTGGAGGAAGCAACTGGGCCGAAAGGCCAAGCGTAAATTGTGAAGTGCCTATGAATTAGTCCTTTGGTGACAGCTTGGTCCAACAGCTTTCTCGGCATCGTCTGGCACTTCCGTGGGCAATTGTGCATGGCTGGGGATCAGAGGAAGGCAAAGAGCAGGAGGAGAGGGTGGTCTTTTGCTTTGCGCTATGGCAGTTTGCCCATTACCCTACTGCTCACCCCCTGGCTTGTCATTACTTGATTGTTCTTTATTGCAATAAAATGAAGCCACTTTTTGAGCTTGTGAGTTCATCCTCCATCACGCAGTGCTAACCCGTGTGGCCGGAGGCCAGGTGCTTCCTGATGGGATCAGCTGGTGGGAGCCTCACTGAGCAAAACCCACTGCTGCCGCAAAGCTGGGGTGGAGGTGGTGCCTGGCTGGTGCTGAGAGATCTCAGCACTGCTCTGAAAGTGCTCCCCACCACAGTATGAGGCTGTGCCAATAGGATGAGGGTTTTATCCCCCTGTGCTAGGGACTCAGCAGTGCTGGTGGCCCAGATGAAGTCCCTTTGGGGATGCCAAGGGGTTGGTTGTGGTTATTGCTCCCTTTGAGAGAGGATACAGTGCCCATCATTGCATTAAGACTGCACCGTAGCAGAAATACCTGCTTATGATTCCTGCTGGTTGTTTGGTTGAAACCTTTCTATTCACCTAGATGGAAATCTCTGCAAATGAAGCAATGGAGACTGTGTCCTTGGCTGGCAGATGTTGTCTGCCGGGAGCTCTGGGGCTCATACTGGATGAGTATGTGATTAGTGCCTAGGAAGCAGATCACAACTATTTCCGTGGTGAGTTGGTTGGATTGTCCTTCCCATTTCTGGCATATGGCCCTTGGGAAGGTCCATCTTGTGCCTTGTGCTTGGGTGGATGGTTCTGATATGCAGCCCAGTATGGGAAGAGGCAAAATCCCTCCCTGCTACAGGGCCTGCTGTGAAGACCTCACTTTCCTTGGAAAGAGCAATGGTACAGTGCGACTTGGGAAAATGTCCCCCCAGATCTAGAACAGCTGTAGGACAAGAGAACCCTTGTCTGGGATGAAGTTGTAGCCTAGAGCAGGAGGTGCAAACCTTGGGGAACCTGGCAGGGCTCAGCCAGGTTCAGGCAATCTTGCCAAGCGCTTGTGATGCTGATAGCATTTCTGTGCTTTTGGTGACGTGAGTTGCCCTTCCTCAGGAAGATCTGTTTTTGTCCTGTCTTTGGAGCTGGTGCACATGCCACCCACTACATTCTGCTGAACCTCTTCTTATTCCTGGGAGAAAGAAATCATGTCCTCTTGCATGAAATCACAGGGACAAAAATCTCTGGTGGCTAAGGAAGTAGCTATGCCGTACAGTTGCTGCTCTGCAGCAATGATGCCTTGAGGATCGTGGTTTGCTGTATAGCTGTTTGCATACATTAAAGCAGTGCTTCCCCATTGCTTCCTGGCTCCTTAAAATGCCAGGTCACCCCAGGGATGTGACAAATTGACTGGTGATCTGGAAGGACATCAAATGGAAGGATTTAGTTTCTGGAGGGGGGCTAGTCTGGGGAACTTCTCAGTGGAGAAACAAAAAGCTTTCCAAACACCAATTGCTGTCTGTTCTGCTGCTTCTCCAAGGGAGAAACTGGAGTGAAAGAGCACCTGACAGCAAAATGCTTCCTGAACTGCAGCTATTGCACATAATTCCCATTCCCAGCCTCTCTGAGTAAGGTTTCCACTGCCTTTGAATATGTTTTCTACTTCACTAGTGTCATCAGTGAACAGATTTTCTTGCCCTATTCTCTGAATTTGGACTGTGACCAGAAGTTTGCTTACCCCTTTTATACTCAAGATGCCTGAAGCTCTGTCAATTGGCCAGCTTGTGAAAGCAGAACAAACTTTTCTTTTAAACCTTTCAAGCCATACTGCAAAATCAGAATATTTAGGGGATTGAGGAAAATCAGCTTTGTCAGTAGAAAACTGAAAGGTATAATATAAATCCCAAAATGTGGATTTCAACAGAACTTAAAATAATACTTTTTTTTTTTTTTAATTTGTGTGTGTGTGTATGTCTTTCCAGGGAGAGAGATATTCCTGGCTTGTGAACTGAGAGGCAAAGATTTTTTTGCAGCTCTAGTAGTGGCACCTTCTGCTGTCAGAATTGATAGCTTAGATTCTCAAGGTACTTCAGGCTTCAATACTTATGCTCCCTTAATTGAGGTATTACAGATACTATGGATTTTTTTTAGCACATCCTTTACTTTTTGTTGTTTTTCATGGTTCAATGGTTGCCTCCATGGGTGAACTTGGAGCTTTCTCCAAAAGGTAAACAGAAATCCTATTAAAAAAAAATAAAAGAAAGTGAGTCTAAATATAAATCTGTAAAAATCAGACTTCTCTGCAGCAGCATTAAAGGCGACCAATTGATTTCTGGTATCTGTCTGAAGAGCTAAGTGAGGGAGCCAAGGGGAATATTGTCCTTGTGGCTGTCAACGTCAGACCTGGCAGCTCTGGTGCCACGTGTCTGTCATGGACGTGGCAACAGATCGATGAACTGAGAAGAGAAACTGCATGGGTGAAGTCCTTGTTCTTCTGAAATCTGGGGCAAAAATCCCACAGGCTTCCAGGGGTTTCAGCCTTGATGGGAAAAAGGAAAAAAAGACATGTTCTTTATCTCCAACTTTGGCCCACACATTTACTCATCCTCCAACTCAAGTTATTGTTTGTCAGCAGTTTTGCTTTTCAGAAGATGCCGAGTAAGTATCTTCAGCAAATCCAGCTCCTTTACTCCTAGATGTGTGCTCAAAGGCATGAACAGCTTTTGAAATTCATGACCTTGCAAAAAACCACAGAAAACAGTTTCCCAGCCCAAACTTTGCATCATTTTTGGTAGCCCAGCTCTCTGTCCATGAAACCCCGTGCTTTTCTTCTCTATCTCTTCCATCGCAGCTCTCCTTAGGCATTCTGGCAGTCATTTCAATTCATGATAAGTTGGGCTGTGGCTGAAGTATTTAAAATTTGGGGTGGTTTTATTTATTTATTTTATTTTTTTCCTCCAAAGAATTAAAAAAAAACCCTCTCTTTTTATTTCATATGGAAAAATTTAGACAAAAAGTGGTTTTCATTAGAAATTCCACAGGGAAGGAATAGGAGACAAAATCATGTTTTCTGACTAGCTCTTGTTTCAAATACCAAGGCAGAGTGAATCTTTTATAAGCCCTTTTAGAGGAGGGATTGCAAACAAACAGAATTGTCCCTGAAAATGGAAAACATCCCACACACTCTAAAAAGGGCTGGGCCATTGTTGTAAAGGGGTCTCTACTGCTACTGCTCCACCTCTTCTGATTAAACACTAGCACGCGGCATTTAAGCAAAGCCTTCAGGCAAGCTTTCCATACTCATAAGACAATGACTTTATCAGGAAAGGATGCATTTTGGGGAAATGTCAATATGAATATTACAGTCTCTTTGCTCTTTGTATTGTCCCTAAACTGTCTAAGTGAAGTTGTAGGAGATAATGTGCAATTATGCTGTCACTGAAGTTTGTGGAGCAGGAGCTTTTGAGAGCTGGCTGCCTAGGCATGGTGGGACTACATGGTCCTGTGTGTCTACTGTGCTTCAAAATGGACTGTATACTGTGTTTCACTGCATGTGTGTGGGAGATTGACATGTTTGGGAGCAAGGTGTTTTTGTTATCTTCTTCAGCAACGAAAGCATAACAGATGTGATTAGGAGCTTCCAGAGGCCCAGGAAGAGAAGGTCCTAATAACTTGTATACCTGCTTTCAGGAACATCCTCAGGTCTCCTAGGCTTCCTAGCAGTCACAGCCTCTGTGACTCAAAGGCATCTAGTGCCATCCTAAGGACACAGCAACAAAGCTGCTGCTCCTCTAGCTGTTGTGGGTTGTCTCGTGTGGGTGGACAGCTGGGAATCCCATTTTGCCTGGCTCCTCCTTACACAGGGACCAGATCAGGGGAGCAGCCTTGGATGAAAGGAGTTTTTGGGCTCAGGAGTGAGTATTTTGCACACCTCCATGCTTCTGGAGTGAAACCCCTTTTCTTATCACATGCTGAGTTTCTTGTTTCAATTGTTGACAAGTTCTGTGGAGGACCCTGTGGCAATGGAATAGAGGTGATGCTGGTACCTTGCTCGCTGTGGTGTTTTAGGCCCCTGGGGACAGGGTCCTCTTGCTTCTTTTGTTTTTGTGAGTGATGTACCCATTCAAGGATAAATAATATTTTTCATTCTATTTATTATTTATTTCCCCCGTTTAATATTTAAATGCACTCAATCTTTAAATCGCTAGGAGCTAGGAAAACTGGTGAGCCAGAGGCAGCATTGATAAAACACAGTCATGGCCAGAGGGTGTGGTCAAGCACCATGGGCAATGGGTTTAACTGTCCTGTTGCTGCTGAGATGGGTTAACCTCTTCCTGTCCACTGGGATACACAAGAGTCTGTCCTGACAGCTGTTCCAGCTGAAACAAAGAAGGTGCTGAGCAGTTGGTGCAACAGTCTGGGGTGGTATTTAGTTAATATCCATACGGGCTTGCACAAGGCGTCACTGGGATTGGTCTCCTGCGAAGAGATCCATGAGGTCTCTTCCACCTCTTCATTTTCCCTCTCTGAAAAGGCAAAATTCTCTTATGCTCAACAGACCCATTTGCAGCACATGGAGCCTCACTACACTACATGTGTAGTGAGGATGATACAGGTTTGGGATGAAGACTCCCCCTAGCTGTGCAGTGCCAGGGGGTTGAGGAGACCTTGCAGCAAGGTCTGTGTGTGGAAGCCCCTAGCCAGGCTGATGGGACTGTGGTGAACCTTGTCCTCTCCTTCCAGGGCAGAAGGCTGATCTGCTCACATATGTGATGCTGGGTGCAACAGCTGGGCTCCAAGGACTGGCTCCTGGTAGCAAAGATGAAGCTGCTGAGCACGAGTGAGAGGTGAAGGAGCCTGGAGGAGTGGTGGATAAGAAAAGCCTTCTGTTGCCAAGTGGAGCAGTTCTACTGCATGTCTGAATGGTATTTACTGTGTTTTCCTAGAGCCCCAGAGCCAGATTTTGTGTAGTTCAGCTGTCACTAAAAAGCAAATGTATATTTCTAGCCCTTCTGGCCTTGTTGACATTCAGGAAAATGAGATTCCTGAGCATGAAAAAGCCAGCAGGCAAATACCCACTCCCCAAAGTCTGCTATCTTCAGCTCCTGGAACAAAACCTGGCAGTTTTGGAGGTTGTGCTTGGGTTCATTGGTACTGAACATCTGCCCAAATTCTCTCTGGTTTGTTCAGGCTGTTTCTGAGACCCACCAGGCTTGGCCTGAAAATGCATTATTCAATGGCATTGATCTCGGTGGTAGTGAGCTGTTTCATTTAATTGTTCTCTCTTTGATTCCTTGGATGTTTTCATTCATTCTTTGGCATTCAAGCCTGTCCTTGCTAGTCTAGCTTTGCCGAAAGTATCCCCATCAGTGAGGTCCCCCTTGCTGGTATGGCTGGATGTGGCTGGGGAGCACTTCTATGAAGGGGATGGAGAGGGAAGCATCCCTCCATCAGCCCTGTATGCAGCATGAGGCTGAGCAGCATTACATGTGCCTGGCTTTCTGCTGGCAGGGAGAGAATAGCAGAACCCTTAGGTTGTGGCTTTTTCCCAGGGGACAGGGAGTAGGGGCATGCCCAGGGTAGCAGGCACAGTGAGCTGGAGGGGCTGAGACTGATGCTGGGTATTGGGAGAAGACTTCAGCTGAGAAAACAGTGTCTGCTCTCCCTGCTGCCTTCTCTGGTTTGGGGTTTTGTTTTTTCCCTATTCCCATCAAGATAATTAAATCAGAGGTTATGATTGCGGGTGGGGGAAGGATAAGTGTCAGACAGCCTTCCCTGGGTGGAGTCCTTGTACCTTCCTTCCTCCCACAAATGCCACCTTTGAGCAGGCATCCGGTTTTGTTCCTTTTTTTTTTTTGTTTTATTTATGAATAAATAATTGCCACGGCAGAGAATAAATCAAACGGCTCTCACCACACTGATGCTTTCAACCAGCTTGTTACTTTCCCTTTGTCTAGCTCTGAGTGATGCCTGGCAAAGTTTGCAGCTTTTGCAGCACTCTTCCCTCCCACTCCCTTTTGTCCTCCTCAGGGCCTCCTGAGGCAGACCTGCCCCCCAGTTTTATTCCCTGCTGGGTGATGCTATCCCAGGCCACACAAGTGAAAACATTTCCAAGGCTGAACAAGATTTCCCAAGGGAGGGCTGGTAGTGGAAATAGCACAGGGGAGCCATTTATTATTCTTTACAGACTCAGGGCTTGCACTACTTGGGAGAAAATTTGCTCTGGGATGGTTTTGTGGTTTTCCTTCCAGTGCATGTAAGTATATTGAAAGATGTTGGGTGCACAAGGTGGGAGTGTGTGCGGGAAAGCTCTGTAGCATATGGCAGGACTTCACTTAAAGCAAGTGTAGATTTACTGTCCTCTTTCCCTCTAAGGTAACAGGTATTTACAGGGAAAAATTTCCTATATTATATCAGTTAAAAATAAAATTAGAGGCCAGGGCTGTTGTCCTTGGTCATGTACTAGTGTGGAGATGCTTTTTTCAATGTAAATGTCCCTCCTGACAGCACTGGTTTAAACAGCATCAGCAAAATTTTTTCCTGACCTGACTGCACTCACTCAAAGGTGACAGGAGAGATCTGAGGATATCAGTAACAAACTGGGATGCTGGAGACTTAGGCAGAGGTTTGTTGTATTTCTCCACCTGCTGTTGATCTCAGTTTTGCTTGAAGCAGAGCTCTTCAGTGCCCAGCATCCCCAGCATGCACTGCCCAGAGAAAATGCCGAGCGAGCTGCCAGGAGGGTCAGCGCCAGTGTTAAATCCGTTGACGGCTGGGTTTTCCCAAGGCCCATCAGATGCTACTTTTCAGTGCAGGTGCCTCTCTTTCATACACGTGATTTATCAGACACGTCTGACAGATTGATCTCAAAGCAGTCAGGACAGGTGTGAGGTGTCCCTTAGGGAGCAGAAGCTGTTTGCCTCCCATACCCTTTCTGCTGGCCTCCTGTCTGTTTGTGCAGCAATGCTGGGCAGCATGCTCAGCAGTTCCCTCTCTCACTGCTGTGCTAGCTCTGGTCTCTTCTGCATGAGTTCCTACCGTGTTGCCGTTTGCTGCTTATGCTGTAAATGCTTTTTGGATGGGGTGACCACACCTGCTGGAAAGGTGTCAGAGGCAAATGGGTATTTGTGGAACTGCAGCCTCCCTTTGGGTCCAGGTTGTTACTGATAATGCTGGGGTTTTACTTAGTATTACTCTGGCACCAAATGCATGGAAGAAATAAATAGAGTTGTGGTATCTGAGAGCTGAAAAGGGATTGTGCAATGCCACATTGTGCTGAGCCAGACGTGTACTGCTGGCCATCTTTCCAGTGTAGCATCCTTTAATGGGCTAGTGGCTGCTCAAGCAGTTATAGGGTGAGTGGAATCAGAACCAAGAAAAGAACACTGGGACAGAGGAAAAGGTGTGTGGGGACTTTTGTCTCTGCTGATATTGGTGCATCCCAGCTGCAGGGGTATTTAGCATTTTGTGAGAGGAGAGGTCACAACAGCAAAAAACGCGTAGGTCTGCAAACCTCTTGTTAATTGGTGCTCAGTAGCCAATCCCAACAAAGAACAGGTCTCTATGAAAGCTGGGCAAGCTCCTAAAGCTGTAACATAGCCACCTGCCAGGCTGGAACAGCAGGCTGTGGATTCTATGTGCCTTGATCCAACAGTGGGTATGTGGGTCAAACCAAATTTGGACCTTAACACACTACTTTGTTGCACTTTTCCAAGGAGAAGGAGTTGAGATACTTGTATCTAATCTCTATTCTTGCTCAATGGCTTTAGATATAGTGATGCCGTTCTGTATAAACTTTAATATCACTAGATGGGGTTCTCTGGGAGTTGTATCTAAATCTTGAAACACCCTGCATTCCTCTCCGCTCTCTCCCCTCTCCTCCCCTCTCCCCTCTCCTCCCCCCCCCCCCCCCCCCCCCCCCCCCCCCCCCCCCC
>JAAGNO010015549.1:0-21701 GCA_033439905.1 Ceryle rudis
TTCTGTACAAACTTGACATTTAAGGCATCTGAGACAGCACTTTGCTGATAGACCTTTCTGTGTAGTCAATGCTGCTGCAGTTAAGGTTTTCTGTATTGGAAGGGCTTGGCACAGGAGTGGAAGAGTCGTCTACCTCAGATGGCATAACGTTTCCTCACCTGGGGCTGGACTGTACCTCTCGGGCTTTTCTGCAGGCTTTGTTCTATGGAAAGTCGCATCAGCCCAGAATGAATTTGGGCTGTGAAATAAAATATGTAGAATCAATCAAAGTATCTAATAACAAAGTAATGAGAGCAAAATGTATAATATCTAAAAAAATAAATAAATAAATTTACTTTCTAGTCTTTCAAGACCTATATGTAACATGCTGTTCTTTGAGATTTTTTCCTGCAATGGTCAAGGTCACCGTAATGTACGTCAGTGTCTGTACCCTCAGTGGCTTCATGGATATATGTAGAACTGAAAGATGATTTCATAAGCTATATTTATTGGATTTTGCTTTCTATCAAATATATATATTAAAACCAAAAAACAAACAAACAAAAAAACCCAACAACCCTGAAAACCTATACAATTGTCTTTGTGGATAATTGCCTCTGAAAACAATTTTTCATGCTAGATGTGTGATTTATGGTATTTTCTAAGTCAGTTGATACAATTACAACCTACTAAATCGTTGTCTTTTCCCTTTTCAATAAGCAAGATTTTTGCAAAAAAACACTGTCTAGTTTGCAATCTCCTATTTTTAACTATTACATTCTGCCTCACAAATGTCTCTTACTTTTTTACATAAAATATTTGTACTATATTTTGGCTTTTAAAAATATGTATTCTTCTGATCACAGGTTAAAGCATCGTAAGACTTTAGTATTTTGTCATAATGTCTGAATATATTCTTCTCCTAAAGCAGCTAACTGGATTTAGCACATTGTGCTTTCTGGAGATATGGTCCTCAAATGAACAAGATTCTGGAAAATCACCATACTAAACAACAGAATCCTGATGTATTTAGAATTGAAAGGGTTAGATTTCTAGAAACCATTAACTTTAAGAACTCACAACAAAACTGAAGTTCTTCCTATAAAATTTTTCTTGTGTTTTGGATAATTTTGGGTGCACCAGTCACATTACAACCTTCAGAGCTGCAGGAACAAAATCCTGATAAATTTATTGTCCTTCTCTCTGCTCCAAAAGTAGTTGCATCACTCAAATATTTACAGTTCCTGGAGCTAGACTTTTAAGAAAAACATGTTCATCTTCAGGTAATGTTTTCCTCTATTATTTCCAGTTGTCCCTGGGTAGCAGATGCTTTTCACTTGTGCTGGAGATGTTTAGCCTAGGTGATATAGATAGGGCTGTCCACCTTTCTTGTCTCTGTGGTGAACAAATGGTCTGTTATGCATGTCAGGATCAGGGTTTTGCTTCATCCAGTTGTTTATGCAGCAGCTACCGTGGCTTGGTCTGTTGTGCTTTCAGCTGTGTTGCAACAGACTGCATGGCTCTTACTGGAAGTATTTTGTGTGGAGGTGCAGGAGACTGCTCAAGGGCTCAGAATGTGTCAAGGGAAGATCTTCAGTGGTTAAGTGGTTGGGATTGCTTATCTTGCTAACTGTCCAAAACACAGCACTAAAATTTCTGGGGCTATTGCTGACAAGAGCAGAAGCACTGATGTGAGTCACATTTTGCTCAAAAAAATCAATGCCTTGGAAGGTTTGTCAGTATGCATGTCTACTGTCTTCTATCCATCACATTCCTTCTGCTTCCCATCTTGGCAACTCTCTAGGCATGTATATAATTGCCTGTACTACTCTAGTAACTGGTTAGCAAGTGTTGAACTCCGCATCCACGTGTTTGGTTTATTTTAATCCTTTTTTTTTGTCCGTCCAACTGCTGTTTCTTCCTTTCAGGCAGCCTTCTCGTGAGAGTCTCTTATGCAGAAAGTTAATTATCTTTCAGCTGTAAGAGTAAGAGAATCAGTTCCTCTGACTACTTTTCAGTGTCAAAGAGAAACAGAGAATGGAGGCTTATCTTGGATTTATAAGGGCTGATTGCTTTAATTCTCCAATCCAAGGTCATTATGGTAGCCCTATGCAGTGTTACTTCACTACAGTGCTTCATTTTTTAGTGAAGCATGTTCATTATAGTATAAAAAACGTCCTTTGAGATTAGGGCTGTGAAATAAAATATGTAGAACCATATGTCAAAATATGTCAGTGTTCAGGAAAGTCATTGCAGCACTTGGTATGCACCTTTTGAGAACAAGAGTCATTCTTCTGCTATACCTAGTTGACTTGTTAAGAAAAGAGAAGGTCCCTTAATTTTGGTTTTCAACTCTCTGTAAGTGACTGTGGCAATTCTTATTGGTCAGGATATGAGAAGGAAGTTGCACAAGTCAAATCTCATAGGTATGCTTTCACTGGGGCAAATCCCAGAGCTGCTCTTGAAGAGAGCTTACTCATTCAAGAGTTGTTTCAGACTCCGCGATGACACCTACTTTGTCTTGTCCTGTGATGACCATGGGAAGGCTTGCCTGGTGTTTCTGTGGCACGTGGCTGCATGCATTTCAATTGATTTTGAAACCAGGCCCCTCCTTTTGACTATACCTGAGAAGTATGGTCTTTGCATACTTACCAAGCTTGTATAGGATGTTAACGTGAAGGTCCTAAGTAACCCGATACACATTGGCCCTGCTTTGCTTGAGAGTTAGAAACAGATGACCTCCAAAGGTCCTTTGCAGTGTAAATTACTCTGTGACTTTATATTGAAGATATTCCTAATCTTTGCATTGCAGAAACTGTAGCTCGTGGTGTTCTGCTCACACCTTAACGGTATGACTTTCCCATGAGCGTGTATTACACACATTTCTGTTGTTCACGTTGGCTTAAGAGTTTCTGAACTTGTCTTGGGGAGGTTTGGAGGGAGTTCACTGGTCTTTCAAGTGTGACTATGTGAAGGCAATTTTGAAAAAGAAGTGTACTTGTCAATAATTAGCACCTCAAGTATATTACTTAATCCTCTGTTACTTTTCCATCTTTGCCATCCCAAAAAATATTTGCAAGTCATCTAAGAAATCTTTACACATACAGAAAAAGTTACTTTTCTAGACATGGCTTTCAGTGAGGTGGGTAGGTAGTCAGACAAAATTTGCAAAATTATCTAAATTTTGTGTGATGTTGTTAATGTATAACCCCAGTTAGTTTCCATGAGTGTTAGCAGCTTTCTTAAACTTCACTGAATATCCCTCTGTTACTCACTGATAGTTCTGTACATCTCTAATAGATTTAATACATCATTTAAATTAAAAGCTTCAGGCTAATGGATTGTTGCACAAAATCTCAATAGGCTATACTTGCCATTTACAATTTGTGTTGTGATTTGATAAAATTTATTTATGATATTTATAACTGATGTTGATTTTTCAGCTTCTTAGACTTCAGTTTGCAAATTTGGAGTTACAAGTTGGTTTGTGAGCAGTCGTGATTATTTTGTGATGATTGTAACATGGTTTGTGTACTTCTAGCGTGTAAGCCCTTACTAGGATTTTCCATCATGGTATAGAAAAACCACCACTGTTTTAATTTCTGTTCTGAAATATAATGCCACAATTGTTTGTTTTTAAAACCAGACCCAGGCCGTATCTTTTTAAGGGAGATCATAAATTCCCAACTCTCAAAGAGGATGGACCAGTGGTTGTTCTTTATGCAGAAATGGGTACGAGAGACTTTGTCAAATTCCACAAGATTTTATCTGAGAAGGCGCAAAAGGAGGAAATTGTTTATGTTCTCCGGCACTATGTTCAGGTATGCAATGTAAATTAACATTGATGCAGCCAACTATTTCTATTCTGTCTTTATTTTGCTTGCTTTTTGACAAAACATTTTCTACATATTCTTGCATTTTCCTAAATCATGTGCAATGTATATTCTAATCTGAAAACTTTCTAGGTGAAGTGATTCACCTAATACAAGCTTTGAATCTGAGAACACATGATAATATTATCTAAGCCTGCATGCAAACACTGTTTACATCATTGATTGATCTTGAAAAGTCTAATTTTTGCTTATATGTCTGGGTTTTGTACATTGCTATGTAGACCTTGGGTGAATCTTGGTGCAGCAGACTGAACGCATTAGTAAAAAGAATTAGAGAAATGGGAAGTAGAATAGGAAATCAAGCTGAAAAATAATTAATCACACTTAAAATTTTATATATTCTTGATATAACCTCATATATTCATAGTAGTACAGGAGCATGGGCTATCACAATCAACATCATTGACCAGTTTTTGATGTGTGCACTCCACAGTGTCAGTATTTTTAAATGTAATGTTTCTGACTGCTCTTCCTAACTTACTCTTTTCCCTGAAACAGAACAAGACAAATACCAGTACAGGGAACTGTAGTGTCCCCAGTTTTGATTATTGGAAGGTTTTTGTAATTTATATTCAAAGTACAGCTCTTAAATAGTGTGGCTAATATAAGAATAACCTGATGGAGTGAAAGGTTGCTGTGATTTATGTAGACCAGGCATTTTGAGGAGATGAGATCCATAGTTTGCAGATGACTTTGTGTTATTTGCTCACGGTAATGAAATAGAGTTTGAGGAAACTAGTTTTAAATTCTAAGTTGTCTGGGGTAGAGTTTTTACTGAACTTTATGTTCTTTTATGCACTTTTATTATAAACAAATACCTACAATCTCCTTACTCTGACTGGTTTATGCACCGTGGGCCCCTCAAATGCATGCTGTCTTCCTTCCTGTACTTTTTCTGTCTTCAGACTGCTCTTCCCTTTTCTTCCTTCCTCACAACATCCATTTTTATTGTCTGGTTCCCCCTGAAACGGATTCTCCCTCCTTTTTTACATTAAATACCAGAAGGGGGAGTCTTCAGAGCAGAAGAGGTACAGTCTTTCCACTGTCATCATTTTTTGCCAGTTTCTCTGAGACTGCTGAAGAGAGTCTAGTGATCTCTCTTCACTGAGATTTGCTTAGAGGACCACCAGAGAAAAACCCCAGCCCTGCTGGGCTTCCACCTGTGGGCTGGAGGATTCCCAATAAAGAATGATTCTTAAAAATTGCAAGGTTAATTTGAAAGGCTTTAAAGAAATTGCTGCTGTGCATGTGAAAATTGCTTCGTGGAAATGGGATTTTCATGCATTTTGGAATGGGATTTTCATACATTTTTGGCAAATTAGGTCACATGTTCAGTAATAAGTATGCTCTGAGTAAGTACACTATTGAATGTCAAACTTCCACTCCAAAATTAGAAATATTTGTTTGTTTTTAATAAGCAGCACCTTTTTTAGCAGTGATAATTTAATACATTTTCTTAGTCCTCCTTGCAGAAAGTGATTAATTCTTTCATCAAAACTTTTTTTTTAAAGCATCAGTCTGATGCAGAAATAGAGAATTTCCTCCTAACATACTGAAAGTCTGGCAAAATTACAAAGAAATGAATAGCAGTTTAAAATGTTAATTGTAAGGCATCAGTAATTGTATTGGATGCTACCAGCTCTGCCTGTTGTAGTCCTCCTCCTAATATTATGTTCCTCCTTATAATAGTATATTTTAGGACTTTGGTATGGTTTTTGGCACTTTGAATCACAAATTGAAGGGTGAATTTAAGTTATGACTGTCATAACATTTTAAAGTTACAGTATTAGATATTGTTAAACTCCCATAAATACATTTTTTTAAGTTACAGTTTTTGTTCTGTTAATATCATCAAACAGAAACCAAGTTCCAGAAAAATGTATTTATCTGGATATGGTGTAGAACTTGCAATAAAGAACACAGAATATAAAGCAGTAGATGACACACAGGTTAAAGGTATGTGTTGCTTTTTTTTCTGTTAGAATATCTTATTGGAGGTACTATTGAAATGTCTTGCACTCTTCAGCTGTAAAGTCAGTAATGTTTTGAAGGTCTTACTAGACTTCTTTTTACAGAAGTAAGTATCAAGCTCTAGGAACTAAGACTTCAAAAATACATGTGAGCATCTGTAAACTGCTGTGCTCAGGATACAGCTCACTACCTAAGCTCTTGTTGTTTTCTGTGGCTCTTCAGAACATAACCCATTCTGCTGCCTTTCAATCAGATTGTTTAACCTTTGTTCTTTGATTACTTTATTGACATCTCTGATATGCTAATTATTACAGTATCTGCACATTAGTGTTTCAAGGGTGAGGGATTTTTCTCAATTTATGTGGAAATACTTCCACAATCTTCTGTAGGAAAGATATGCTGTATCGTAGAATTTGGCATCAGTATATGTTACTACATGTTGAAATGAGACATTTACCACAGAAAGTGATAGCTTATAGCATTCTGACACAGAAATTACTTTGCATGGACATTTACAAGACAGAAAGTAAGTTAGTTAACTCTCTTTGTAAGACTAAGGCTTACGACTGCGTCTTTGAGTCACATCAAAAAATAGTTCCATTCTTCTAAGGGAAAGAAACTGATCTCTGACCCGCATCAAATGCTAGCTGGACATTCAAGCACTTTAAAATCATCATGCTTTTAAAGCATAAATTTGGTAGTAGTTGGCTGAATAAGAATTATACCTTACCACTTAATCAAACTCAGAAATAACTGGTTTGGGAAGTAAACTGTTTAACCATATCAATTTCATTTTTACATAAAAATGTAACCATTGCATGAATTATATTTAAAAATTAATTTGAATATTGTTAAGTGCTACAGAGGGATTCATTCTGATGCCAAAGTGCAAATGCATAGCTATAAATCTAATTGAAATTACATCTGAGAATGACAACTTTCTAATTGTATGCTTCTGCTAACTGTTTTATAATTCATAAGTACTTAATACATGAGTAACTTTCTTTGTTTATATTGTCTACATGTATTATGTGTTCAGGAGCAAACGAGACAAAAGAAGAGGAAGATGATGATGAGGAAGAAAGTGATGTACAAGGATTTCTCTTTGGCAAATTGAAGTGAGTTGATATAACTAAACTTCTGCATTTGTTTCTGAAACCTGAACCAATTTTTTTTTTTTTTTTTTTTCTTATAGAAGAGGTGAGATTTATGTTGGAAATTACTTTAATTGCCACTGGTGAAAATCCTGATTTTTATTTTTTTTTTGTGTGTGTGTATATCTTGTGACTGTAAAGATGCAACAGTTGTTCATTCTCTTCATTTCAATGTATTGCTTTTAATGTTTGAATTCTCTTAGAATACAGTAATAATTACTGCAAACTGTTTTTAAAGTAAAATAATTCCTTTTCGGCAGCATTCACAAAAACTTAGAACATCATGCGTTCATGTTTCTATCTACAGTAAATTGTTGCTGCTAATTCCATTTTCAGATAATGAGAATCAAAATGTTGGTTTTCAAAATGCAAGTAGTAGCACAACAAACCCAAACCCACATGTTGTAGCTACATAGGGTGGTTTTAAGATGGATAGTTAGTCATTTCTTAGAGCTAAGGGCTGATATTTCTTGGCAGATAGCTTATTATAGATGTCTTCTTATTTTGGAGTTAGAGAGTTTGTATTCTGTTCTAGCAGGAACTCTTTATCTCTGAGTTACAATCTGTTAGATGAAATTGGCTGCCACCCTAGCAGGAGCTCCTTCCAGTCCTCTGGTGGTGAATGCATTTCACGGTTGCAGTCATCGAAAGTGCTTCCCTTTTCCTGTGACAGATCCATGCAGGGAATCATACGTCCTGTTTTTAAATTAACAAGAAACTCAAAGAGTGTGGGTCTTCTCTAGTGTCATTCTCTCTCATTTTAAGAAACCAGTAAACTTGTTTGGCGATATTCTCACCAAGCTGTAGGTCTTCTCAGAGTTCAGAGCTGCTAATGCTGTCTGAATTCTTAACCAACTCTTTTCTGCCTTTTAAAAAAAGTAAACACATTGATATAGAAGTGCAACCATATCTGCAGGCTTCCTTGTTGTTTCGCCTAGATATTAGAGAACTTCCACAGCAGGTGGTATTAAATGTATATGTCATATATTTATCTGAGTTTTTTTCTTGGATTGTGCTAGATTTAGCTATACTTAGCTTCTTGACGTTGTACTGTGACTGATTTGTGAAGCTGTCAGATAGTTACAAAGGCTTTTTGACATTGTTTCTTCTTTTTGTATTGGAGATGAAAGAGCTGTTCAGTAATCTGTAAATTGTCCCTCAGTTACAGCCATGTCAAAGGTTATACTTTTCACAGCCATGAAATACTTATGAATGTAAGCAGAAGACATAAAATCTTAGAAATATAACCATTTGATTGTGCAGATTAACATAATTCATTCTCACACCATCATCCATGTCCAGAGAAGGGCAGCTTTTCTTCCGTCAGCTTTCGGTGCATTTGATTTTGTGCCTACACTGACCACAGCATAAGTGAAGAAGAGAAACGAAGGACCAAACATATCCATAGTAGACCTTGGTTGTGGCTTGTGACTAGGTCTTATTCATCAGTTGCCTTTCATTCACAGAAGAATTGAAGGTCTGAACAGGAAAAAAAAAAATCATCAAGGTACATTTGTAGAGAAGGCAATAAAACCAGTAATTAAAGAGGTCAGGTCTAGTTTGTTGCTTCATAGAGGGATTTCTAAGAGAATGAACTATGTTTGCCATTTCTAGGTCTGTTTCAAGTAAGAGAAAAAGGAATTTTCTGTCTTTACTTCCCTTTTCAGCTGAGTATGCTTTCTTTGAGGAACTTGGACTGTATTTTATTTCCAGAACTACAGTCTTCATGAGGGATAGTTTTCTTTTTCTAGAAAGAACAACGATTAATATAATCCATCAGCTAAAAATGAGGAGGGATTTCTTGTGAAACATCTTAATGTCTAAAATAAAATATGAAATATTACAGAACTTGGTCTTAATGCTTTAGATGTCTTTTTTTAGTTACTTTTTGCTGCTTCTTCAATACTTTAATAAAAGAATCTTTAGAAATGATGGAGATTGACATTCAGAGGTGTCTTGTAGCAGGCTGAAGTCTTTTCCCTCAAAACTGTTTTGATCAATTGTGGGTTTTTTTAGAAAATAGCCAAGCTTTTTGGCACTGTTCTCTTCTTCATGTCATCTTCTTCATAGTGTTCATCTTCTTCATAGTGATTTGTGTGCTCTGTAGTTTGATATCAGTGATCTTCATTTATAAAAGATGTTTTCAATGTTGTTTTGCCTCTCTCTTTAGTAGGTAATACAACAAACTGTGTAGAGTTAATTTATAGTACAGTTAGGTATACATTATGCTCTAGTAAGCTAACTATACAGTTACTTGTGTTGTGTGTTAATACTGTTTGGAGTTCTTGTATTCCATCAAAATTTTTGTGACAGCATTTGAGACAGATCACTACAAAACAATTGAACTCCTTCTTGCTGCTGTTTTTATAGTCTTCCGAAATCACTTCACTCCAAATCCCCATTTTTGTTTTAAGAAGGAATTAAATTTTTTATTCTTGCTTGTTACTCTAAAGATACCGTATTAGCTGTGCGCAATACCATGGGAAAAAAGCAGACATTTGATGGATGTCATTGATTTTGTCCCTTCTTTTTTTTTTTTTTTTAAATGTTTTATTGTAGACAGATGCATCCTGATCTGAAAAATAATCTGAAAGAGTTTAAAAAACATCTAATTGAAACTGCTAACAACATGGAACCACTGAAGGCTTGGGAACTACAGGGTATGTATTGCACTCTTCTGAATTAACACAGTACTCTAATTTTTCTTCATTATGTTGATGTATCAACATTATGGTAAAAGCTTGTCTAAAAAGAGACATGGTTTCATAAAAAGACAGTATTATATCAAATATTTTAAAAGAATGTGTTGGTATCTTGTCCTAGTATTATATGCTAGGAATTAAAGGAGCACTGAAGTCATTTTATAAGATGGAGAATCATAACTGGCTTTACTGATTTAAAGACAGAAGTTATATTGCCCAGTTTTCTGCCTGATGTGTTATATCAGATGTTAAATTTAGTTTCAGATTTTTTTTTGAGAGGTCAAGCAAAAAATATCATTTTAACATGAGAGTTGAGTTGGGACAAAATACAGCTTAAGACAGCTTGTTCGTTTTAATTAATAAATTCTAACTTTTATTGGTGTACTGGAGTTCACATTGATACTTTTTTTAAATATACATCAAATGGAAGAATATGCTTTCGAAAACTTTTCTGTGGAAAAGGAGAACAAATATGTAGAAGGTGATTTCTAAACAGCTTCTGCACTGATGACCTGCAGGACGTTCAATAGCTTGAATGGAATTATAAATCACTATAAAATAGGTCCCTGAAATGTCACGACGCTTTAAGTGGAGGCAACTAAATTTTTGTCTGGTACATTCTTCAGTTTTAAAGGACAGCCTGATGAAAACTGATTTGCCTTTATGCTAGTGCAGTGAAGGAAATTGAGCAATCATCTGAACTTCAGTTTCTTTTTGAGATGATGACTGTTGTGGAGCTTGCTAGCAGTAGCCAGTCTGAAACAAGTTATGTGAGATAACTGTAGTTAACTTGCAGTCTTTTAAGAATAAACTCCCCTTGAGCTGCAGGCTTTATCTCAGTCCAAAATTGAAAAAAAAAAAAAATTGGAAAACATTGCATTTCAGTTCTCCTGAGAAATCTACTGTGCAAATGAAGAAAATTATATTTTTGTCTTTTTTCTCTTTTTTTTTTTTTTTTACATGATTGAGTACCCCTCTGTTCATGCTAAAGAAGAAGCAGCTGTGAAACTTAGATCCCTTTAGTGTCTACCTTCAAAAGCCTGTGTGGTCTTTGCTCAGTGGTGGTCTTTCCTGTGGTGGCATGGCTATATAATTAAAAAATGAAATTGGTGCTGCTCACCAAGCACCTAGTTCATACACTGCTGAAAGTAGTCAAGCGGTAGGATGCTGTTTGTTCAGTGTCAGCAAGAATAGCACTGGCTTGCGATAAGTACATTCAGAGCCTTTTCATGTGGGACATCTTCAGCCTTCTCTCTGAATGGTGCAGTTGTTTTGATGCTCTAACTCCTGACATAACTGGGTGCTTTCTCTAGTTAATCACAGAATGGTAGGGGTTGGAAGGGACCTCTGGAGATAATTGAGTCCAACCCCCCTGCCAGTGCAGGATCACCCAGGGCAGGCCACACAAGAACAGATCCAGATGGGTCTTAAAAGTCTCCAGAGAAGGAGACTCCACAGCCAATCTGGGCAGCCTGTTCCGGGCTCTGTCACTCTCATAATGAAGAAGTTTTTCTTCACGTTGAAGTGGAACTTCCTGTGTTTCACCTTGCTACCGTTACCTCTCATCCTAATACTTAACGACAAATTATAGTGGCCGTGTTAATGGCTCAGCTACTCTGATTTTCTTTAATTAGCTTCCAGGTAAAAATTTAACTAAATTAAACAAAACTCCTTCAGCTACAGGGCATACTTCTATTTATAAATGACCCTAAACACCATTCAAGAGTTGTCTTTCAAGAGCCCTTAAGTTTTAGGTAGGTAATTATGTTTACTATTCATAGTGAAAAGGGATGCAGAGTACCAATATGGTATTCCCTTTAATAACTCATTCTTTTTTCTGTGTGAACACTCTCTTGATCTCTAGTGCTTCATTAGCTTTCAAAGCATACTTTGAGATCTGCTTTAAGCTAAGGATCATCTTTTCCTCAAGGTGCCCTACACTGTGCTCTCAGCTGTGTTAGGGTGCCACAAGGGGAGGTCTGTAAGTAATAGTCCCTGTCCAGAGATAACCAAGAAGGTAAAAAGACATGTCACTTTGCCTCGGTGGGATTTGAATATTCATACTCTAGCTGTTCAACACAAAATGGAAATGATTAACACTTTACGAAGGATTTTAAGTGTTTATGTCCTAAGTGCACATAAGGTGTTACTATCTGTAGTAACAGCAGCAACTGGTTATTGCTTCACCTGATTACAGCTTATGTAGCTGTCAAAAGGGAACTGCAATGTTCTTTTCAAAAACAGTGATCCCTTCGTACTTTTTGTTAGAAGTATTAAGAAATACCAAGTTAGCATTCCACCTCTCAGGCTCACTTTTTTTTCTAGCCAAGGTATATCTTACCAGGCTAGACTGGGAATGTGTGTTGTTCACTTCAGCTATTTTTTGGGGGGTTTAATTCCTAATTGCTTCAAAAAGTTGGTGCAAAGTTCTATTTGGCAGCATCCTCTGTGACTTTCTGACCAGCACTTTATTGAACACTTATGTTACATTATGTGGCGTCAGCTTCCCTTAAACAGCTTGAGGCCTTCATTTTCTGCTCAAATGTCAGACAAAAAATGTTTCCTCAGATTATGAGGAAAAAGCATCATTGCTCCGAGGTAGTTAGGCAGACTGTATGCAAAGTACATGGAATCACCTCATATATTTTTTGCCTTACCTTACTGGTACCAAAATTGCATTTTCCCCAATCTCATGTGCCAAGATTTGTCACACCCAGGTGAGACACCAGAGAAGACTAATTGAATTCCACTGTTGTTTTTCCAGCGGATAGGCAAATGAATGATAAACTGTCCTAATATATTAAAATTTGCTTCATTCCGAGAAAAAGCATATATAGAGAAAAATGAGATCCCTTTAAAAATTGTGCTAGACGCTTAGGAGAACTGAAATTTGACAGGAGATTTGCCTTTCTTTCACGAGTCTCCATTTTTCTCTTCCTGTGAAATGGCTGCTAATTTTTGGACATTGCACACCTCGCATACTCAATACAACCTTCTACATTTAATATATCTGTTTTCTGACAATCTTGTGAAGTCCTGGAGCTAGAATGATCTTATTCTTTACTGCAGTTTGGGTGTCTGCGGGGTGGTGTATACCTGTGTTCGAGCATGATACCCTTTGTACTACTGGCATAATACCACATGATGACTTGTCTGGTTGTTTTCATTGTGTTTTTGTAAAGTTATAAATTACATGTACAATGGGTATGCTCAAGATGACCAAGGAGCACTCTGTAAAAAAGCCTAAATTTGGTATTTCCAACTTTAAAGTCCATGTGTTTCTGACCTTAGTAATGTCACTTCATAATCTTCTACAATGTATAACTGAAACATAAACATTATTAATAGTGAGAGTGTGTATATGGAACAGTTTTCTGACTATAGGCACCATTGATCATTGATTGAATGTGCTATTTCCAGTGATTTTTTTTCTTTTTTTTCTAGATCTTAGTTTTCAAGCAGCTGCTCAAATTATGTCTACCCCTGTTTATGATGCCTTAAAGGTAATGAAAGACATAGCTCAGAACTTCCCAATAAGAGCCAGGTATGATACTTAAGCTTGCTTTTCAAATACTATTTTTATGTTTGCATTTGAATTTAATGAGAGTAATACAGATTTATATCCAAATCCTGCAGTCAGATATTCATGTATTACAGGTTGATGGATGGATTCCAGGCAATTTCATTGAGTAGAAAAATAACTCGCGGGAGAGCTCATGATTGGTATCTTAAATGTTTCCTGTCCAATGCAGGAAATGCCAGGAAGGCATCCTAGTCCTTCAGACATTTGTGATTGAATGCCTAGTTCTCTCAGCTTTTACTGGAATTATATTTTCCCAGGTGGAAAATTCTGTTGAATTAATAGCAGATCTATTCACAGTAGGAAGAGACAAAATTCTATTAATAGATTTTGTAGGGGATCCACCCACACTAGTTCTACACACAACATTGCTGACAAGATTGGATGCTGGCTACTGTATGTTAGTGTTCTCACTGAGGACGATCTGTCTTCCATAACAGATTACTTAATATTAAATAAAAGGCTAACATTTTCCTCTGTATTAATATTAAAAATTTCTCTCTGTAAGCCAATTTTATTGTAATTGAGAAATGCTTTTTTTATTTAATGAATTCATGTAATCCTATCAGCACTGTTTATGTGAATTACTGAATTAAATATTATGCTGAAAAGGCTTGTTAACTCAGTGTACTTTCATATGTTATAGCTCTTGTTTAATTATCACAGTGTTTCATTGTTATCTCTGATTTCCTGTTAGAGAAAATTGACAGTGTAATGGAAAAACTATCCTTCTAACATCTTGTTTGAAGGAAGAAAAATAACTTTTTCAATGCCTGAAGCAGAATTATTATGAAATAATAACATACAAGATTACACTTAGACTAGCAATCAGAAAAATGTGGCTTTTCATTAGAAGGTAGTGGAAATGCACATAATATTGAACTGCAAGGCCAGTTCTGTTCTCTAAAGGACAGAAAAAAAGCCAATTTGAAGTATGTTAGGTGACATTTAAATCATTGATTTAAAAAGTCATTAAATTGTTACATACCACTCCAACTCCTGCCATGTATTTCTGGCATAAGAGCACAATTTACCTACTTTTCAGCTGGGTTTATTTTAATGGATGAAAGTATAAGAAGACTTTAGAATTATTAAGAGGGGAATTGCAGTTCCTGTCCAGTGTGATTTATTCTAATACGCTAATCTAGCATGTTATTTTTAACATAAGAGTTTAGAAATATTTAAAACATCTGAAGTTAGTAGGTCTGCACTGATAACAAATCAAAGGAGCATCATGTAAAAACCAAAATTTATTTCCTTAATAATATAAACATGCTTAACCTGCTGAGTCAAAAATACTTAACTTGGAATACTCCCCCTAGAATAAACAGGAAATGAAAATATATTGCTTAGTCACTTCAGGTAGGTAAATGATTATTATAATAGTAGTATTTTAAAATGGTTTAAACTTCACACAGTTTAGCTAGGAAAACAACCATTTTTTAAACTGCAAATTTTGGGTTGAAAAGGCTGTATAAGAATTTTAGCACCAGAATTATGAAAGTAAAAGTTAAATATTTCATGTTCCTTAAAATGGAGGGGTTCCTTAGACCATAAAACAAATAATCCTACCATTCTTCTGGAAGTTTCTTTCACTTTCTAGTTTATAACCTGCATTTTTGTGTCTCAGTATTTCCAGTTGAGAAGGTTATTCTGAAGTAGATTTTGCAAAATGTCATCAGATGTAGACAGTGTAACAACTGATATATGTCATGGCGACATTTTGATAATTCATTTCGTAGGATATTTTTCACCTTGGGTATGTTGTATAGGCATCATAATTATCTGTTATTTAAAAATGCAACAATAAGAATTATAATACTGAGTTTCTTGCTATTCATTTATAATTCATGAGTGTTACCATTATGGACACAAGGCAAGTTTCCTTTTTCTCCCCTGATACGCAGTGCTATATAGCTACATGTTCTTCCAGGTAAGAATAAAGATGTATAAAATTATGTGATAGAAAATACTGCAACCTTATGGTCATAGAAGAGCCCTACTATATCATGCAGAATGATAAGCGGTTTCCATTTACTTTCAGACAGTAAAGTGTTTCTCTTTACTGAGTCCCTAGCCCTTAAAGTTTAGAAAAACAACCACAAAACTGTGAAGCTCTGAACAAATTGAACAAATGACTGAACTCAAAATGAACAGATGTCTTTCACGGGTACTTGGACACTTGTTGCCTCAGATTCCTAGAATGTCCTTCTCAAGGATTGCCCATCACACTTTCTTCTTAAAGTCTTGCTAGTATCCTGCATCGTTGACTGCTCTACGTAGACAAGGAGCTAGTTAATGATTCTTTAATGTATTGCTTTCTTATTACCAAAAAAGCTATCAGTAAAGCTTGCCTCTTGCTGAGAAGTATTTTACTTCGTTGCTAACCTTGGGCTTGCTTTCTCTTCTCCTTTCCACCTTCTGATTAGTATTACGTTCATTTTTTATGTTTCTGCTTTACTACTCTAAGCTAATTGGAAAGATTGAGATGGTTCTTTTTATCTGTGCGGTTTTTATCACCTGTGTTTGCAGAATAAAGCATTGATTCTGAGAGTTGCAGGCCCTGATACTATTTATGTTGAGTTTATCAAGCTAAAAATCAGAGGGTTCTTTTTTCCCCTCAAGTATTTTTTACACCAGGACTCTCTAAAGCTATTGCTATAAAGTCAGAATAATAGTTGTGGTAGTACTGCCACACACTGAATTTCTACCTTGCTGTGGAGTCCTCCTGTTAAGTAGCTGGTTTTCTTTGTTGGTTAAGTAAATTCTCAGTAATAATTCCCATCAATTACAGATGTTCTTTTAAAGATAAAAGTTTTCTAGTGTTTCTGCATGATGTCTGTTGCTGGAAGAAGGTCCCTTAAAGCAGTGTCAGCTTGTGAAACTTCTGACTTGATAGTGTTTTTTCCTAATCCTTCTCCATTTTTCCAAATCGAAATTTGGCTTCAGATATTCTTTTCTTTGTACTTGCAGTTTATTTTCTTTTCTTTCTTTCTTTTTTAAAGTCTTAATCATCAGTATTTCTTTTTCAACAGAAATCTTTATAGTTTCTTGCTTTCTGTTATACAATTTTTATTTCAAAAGTAGTGAACATAGAAAGTAGTACAATATAAGATATAGTTACTCTTTATTGAATACACTTACTACGTCCTTTGCACACATAGAGAGTACCTAGCGGTATGATTACAAAAGCTTTATGAGGAAGACTTTAGATTAGTTGAACAATAATAAACAAGTTATTAAGCTCATCCTCCAATGACTACTGAATATATATTTGAACCACGTTAACTGTTTTTTAGTACTGTCTTTGACATCACAGTTTGAGTTGCATCTCTCATTTTGAGCCAATGAAAGCCCACCAAGTGTGAGTTGGTATTAATACAGCTCTGTCTTGATCCCCTATTGCCTTTTCATCATATGGTCCAGAAGAGATTCACAGAGGCAAAAATAATATGCCAGAATATTTAGAGGGAGAAAGGGGGATTTAGTAGTGAAGAATCATGTAATATTTTGAAAACAAAGCTTGGAAATTGTATTGTTTGCGTTTAAGAATTAGTCTTTTTGACTGCCTGGAAGACTTGAATATTTGTTTAAACTGATTTTACGTTTTATCTTTGACATATTGTGAAAAATGTGGGGTTTGCTAGCAAGATCTGTTCTAAATTAGTTTGGTTTTGGGGGCATGTGAGGATTTATATTATTAAATAACTGATTTATTATCCATAACTATTGGAGTTGGCTTAGTAGAATTGTTCTCAGGTTGTTTACTTAGTGTCACATTTAAGATGACTCCATTTTTTTTTCTTAAAGCCTTATACTGATTTGCTAAGATATGCACAATCATAATTTGAAAACAAGTATTTGTGTAGACTGCTAGAGTATTTATTTTGGCATTTATTGGGAGAATCAGATTTAGGTTAATATGATTTTAGGGTTACTTAGAGAGATTAACTTGCCTCTGGAAGTATTTTACCATAGCCTAGTAATTATAAGCCTCACATACAATACATTGTAGCAGGAAGTTCAAACAGTCTTGCACAGGGTTCTTGGAAGGTAAAAAAGACAAATCAATGGATTATCTTCTAATGGTAGAATGACTAAAGAAACTAAAATGTTGACTGTCTGTGAATACTTAACATTTTTAAGGATCTCAATCTGTAAACCTCTTCTTTAATCTCAGCTAATTTTAAAAAAGTCATTCTTTGCATATTTTCCTTGTCTTAGGCCAGAGCATCAAGTTGTATCCTTGGCTGCCTGTGCTATAATGTTGAGTAGCGTGGACTTAGTAACATCAACTTAAAATGTACAACTATGGCATTATTTAGGTAACAATTAGATAGTAATTTTCCAGGGGGAAAAAAAAAAAAAAGCCTAGAGGAAATATTTAGAGCAGTAAAAATTTGCCGATACTATCACTTTGACTAAACCTAGCCGAAATTTGAAACCTGAGTTTACTAGAGTAACACAGAACAAAATATTTGTTTTGAAAATAAAATATTTATGACACAGAAATACTCTTCTATTCAAGTCTAAATTACAGCATTCTTCAATTAAAGTGTTTTGGAGATGGTATTAAAATACAGATTTCACATTATTTAATGCTTTTTAAAAAACTACTGCGGTAGACTGATACTAGTATTTTATTTTTACAGATCACTGACCAGAGTGCCTGTAGACAAGAAAATGCGAAATGAAATAGAAGAAAATCAGAAGGTTTGTTTTGATTTTTTTCAAGTGGATATTTGAGTTACTATCATATTACTGCTTTTGGAGATTTTTATTAGTTTAGCAACTTTCACGTGGTTTTTCTCGGAGATAAAGAGCTAGCTGTTCTTTTACTAAATAGATCTTTTTAATAACTACATTAAGTGTTTTCTTAAGTAAATGGCATTGAAATACTCAACTGAAGTTTTTCACTTTCTGCACTTGGCACTTTTCCCCTTCCCTCTTTTGATTTTTACAGAATTAGGCAAGGATGAACAATTTTTACAAAGCATTTTCTTCAGTCAGAAACTGTGCTGTGAAAGCAAAAGGTATAAGTTAATTTTTCTAGAGCTTTGGTGTTGAATCCAGGTCTGCTGCTTATATTATGGTCAGCACATGCTAACTTTGAGCTTTCCACACTCTCAGAATCACACATGCAACTGTACTGCAAGGTATTTTGAACGTTGTCTGTGGTAGATGGTGGTTTTATTTTCATCTTTGATGCACTGCATCTTTTGTGCCTTGTATCACATGAAGAGTCATTGTTCATGTGATTTTTGACTGATCGGAGATGTATCCTGAGAAGCCATTTTTGTATTTGTTAACAGAGTTTGTGGCGTCTGTTACATTTTCTGTCTTAGTTCAGAGCTTGGATTTTTTTCTTTCAAGGTGAGTGTTAAGATTAAATGTTAGCCACATGTTAGCTTTTAGGACTAGTCACATGAAATGATCTCTCTAGCACTGTCTTTAACCTTGATCTTCAGAGCATATATTTTCCTATGACGTTAAGATTTTTTACTTACTAGGGCACTCCTTTTGCAACATTTCTGTGTATCATTTTGAAATGTATTCATTCAGGCATTTTTCTCTCGCCCTGCTAAGACCTCTGTCTCCAGGAGAATGCCCTTCAGGTTTCTTCAGTCTTTCACTACAGTGAAAGTGAACAACATCCCTGTTGCACGGATGCACCCTTCTCATAAAGTGCTTATCATCTCCACTGGAGAAGTTTCACATAAATATGTTAGAGCTCTCCACCATATAAAAATACTGTAACACTTTTCAGTCTCGAGTATTTTCTGCCCAAATAGTGATAGACTCAAGTATTACATCCTTGTAAAGAGTTATGCAAACAATTGTCCAGGGCTTTTTTGGTCCATAGGTGATTGCATGTGGGACTGGTGTATTGAGAATACTTTTCACATATCCCAGACGTTCACATTCTTGAGCCTTCAGCTTTCCTCTGTGCAGGGTGCACATTTGATTCTTGGGTTTTCACAGAGATCTTGGAGTTGGCTTAACATTATGGAGGCCTCTTGTTTCTTGCACTAGTGAGAAGTACCACAGTATTTGCTCAAGGGAGCAAATCCGTATCTGTGCCTTGCTTCACTGCTTTCTGTAACAGCTGAGATAGACATTTGCTTATATCCCTTGGTTGTTAGGGTTATAGTCAAGGTGTAAAGCAAAACAAAGCCCTGATGATCACAGTTTCTCCATGGTACAAGTGTTGCTTTCAGGACTTTTGATCCAGCAGTGTTCCCAGGTGGCACAGAAGGCCAACGCCATCTTGGCCTGTATCAGGAATAGTGTGGCCAGCAGGAGCAGGGATGTAATTCTGCCCCTGTACTCAGCACTGGTGAGGCCTCACCTCGAGTACTGTGTGCAGTTCTGGGCCCCTCACTTCAAGAAGGATATTGAGGGGCTGGAGCGGGGCCAGAGGAGAGTGATGAGGCTGGTGAAGGGTCTGGAGGGAAAGTCCTATGAGGAGAGGCTGAGGGAGCTGGGGCTGTTCAGCCTGGAGGAGACTCAGGGGAGACCTCATCACTCTCTACAACTACCTGAAGGGAAGTTGTAGTCAGGTGGGTGCCGGGCTCTTCTCCCAGGCAACTAGTGACAGGATGAGAGGGCATGGCCTGAAGCTGCGCCAGGGGAGGTTTAGGTTGGATATTAGGAAGCATTTCCTCAGGGAAAGGATGATTAGACACTGGAATGGACTTCCCAGGGAGGTGGTGGAGTCGCCATCCCTGAAGGTGTTTAAGGAAAGACTGGATGTGGCACTTAGTGCCATGGCCTAGAGAGACCTTATTGTGGCCTTTCAGTACTTAAAGGGGCCTGTCAGATGGGGACAGGCATTTTAGCAGGGCCTGTTGTGATAAGACAAGGGGTGATGCTTTTAGACAAAAAGAGAGAGATTGAGACTAGAGAGAAGGAAGACATTTTTTACACCGGGGCTTGTGAGACCCTGGCCCAGGTTGCCCAGCAAGGTGGGAGATGCCCCATCCCTGGAACTATTCCAGGTGAGGTTGGTCGGGGTTCTGAGCAACCTGCTCTGGTTGCCGATGTCCCTGCTTCCTGCAGGGGGGTTGGACTAGATGACCTTGAAAGGTCCCTTCCAACCCAAACCATTCTGTGACTTCCCTCATTTCCTGATGAAGTATTTACAATGTCTTTCACCAGTTGCAGCTGTGTTAACACAGAAGTCAAGAACAACTGCTTAATCAAAAAATACTTCTCTAGCACAGAGTGGTGGTGGGGAGGAAAGTATATCAGGAATTAAAATGGTTATTATTACTAAATATAAGGATTATTAAAAGTAAGATTTGGTTTGAAATTATCATACCTGCATTTAGGCACATCTGCATGGGTAGCTAAACTCCTGTTATAACAATGAGACATACTCAGTGGACATCAAAAACGATTTAGCTCACTCAGTGCAACTCAGCGTGACTGAGTTGCTTAAACCTGCATTTCTGCTGTCATTGGAGACACCATGGACTATTCAGGATAGCCAAACAGGTCTGGTGTATGTTGCCACAGGGAGATCCATTCCTTTCCAATTGACCTGTACTTTCCTGTCCAAGAAGTCTTATCCTGACACCTTGCAATTTCTCCAGTAACATTGGTTATCATCTGGAATCACACCTATCAGTCCATAGGATATATTAAATACGTCAACTATAAGAGGATCTTAGGCACCTATCAGGCTAAGTTTAGATTTCGGTACTACATCCTGCCTGAGGCTACAGGCTTTTAGACAGCTAAAATCTGTTGAATAAAAGTAGCAAAACTTCCTGAACACTTGCTAGAGCACAATAAATTGGCATGTGCGTTTTTGAGCTGCAGTACATCCATCTAGCAGCAGGAGAGATGTAACCACATGCTGTGTGTAACTGGATGATTCCTTCTCAAGATAATGAAAGTTGAATAGGAAATGCAGCAGGAGGAAATAAAGGTATTAAAAGTTGAAAGGCATGTGATGATTTAGGTGTAAAGAATTGATATCTAACTAAGAAATTGTCCTGACTTTGGGATGGTTACTTTTCTTTCTAGTAGCTGGTGCAGTGCTGTGCTTTGGATTTAGCATGAGAATAATGTTGATAACACACTGATGTTTTAGGCGTTGCTTAGTAGCGCTTAGCCCAAGTTAGGGACTTTTCAGTTTCCTGTGCTCTGCCAGCGAGGAGGTGCACAAGAAGCCAGGAGGGAGCACAGCCAGGACAGCTGAGCTGACCTAGCCATAGGGATATTCCATACCACGGGATGTCACGTTCAGTATATAAACCGGGGGGAGTTGGCTGGGAGGGGCGGATTGCTGCTTGGGAATCTGTCAGCAGGTGGTGAGCGATTGCCTTGTGCATCACTTGTCTTTTATTTCTTCCTTTTTTGGTTATCTTCCTTTTCATTACTATTATTATTTTTATATTCAATTATGTTTCACTTA